>CM055853.1:29567491-29607491 GCA_029490765.1 Euthynnus affinis
TTTATACTTACATATTATTTATAAAATCTTTATAATGTCAAAAACAACAAAATAAACGACAACACTGTTGCCATGACAACTGCATCACTGACATTTTAAACGATGAACAGCAGCTCTGCGTCATTGAAAGAAGCTGAGAGACAAAACAACAACTCCCACATTGTTGTTTGTTTGTTTGTGTATCTGACACATTAAAACATCAGCTGTAGCTACTAAACTGTAAAACTATTGATTGATCAGTGATCAGTTATTGATCTGATGGATGTGACTGACAGCTGTTACAGAGTGGAGCGTCTTCCCTCACAGAGGATCTCTGATGTGTCTCACCTGTCCTCTGATGTCGATGTCGGCGTATTTATGCAGCAGAGCTCTGACGATCTCCACGTGACCTCCTCTCACCGCCCCGATCAGCACGGTGTCACCGCTCTGCAACACACACACACACACACACACACACACACACATGTTAAACACGTGTTTATACGTGGAGATGTTGGCGTGTTTGCGTGTTGGTGCGCTGCAGCGTCTCACCCGGTCGGGGATGTTGACGTACGTCCCGGCGTCCAGCAGGTCCTGGACAATCTCGGTGTATCCCTCCTTGGCGGCGATCATCAGCGCCGTGTTGCCGTCTTTGTCGGTCATGTTGACGTTGGGGTTCCTCTTCAGCAGCTCCTTCACCACGTCGGTGTAGCCGCCCTTCACCGCCACGATCAGAGCCGTCATCGAGTTCTGAGGAACGAACACAGACGGATTTATGTCCTGTGTGAAGCTTCTGTTCAGCTTCAGCAGTCTGAGTTTAGTCATATCAAGTGGATATCTGACACATTTACAGTCTTTTTAGCATCAAATTCTCCTCTTTGTGTTTCCCTGTTGAGCTGCAGGTGGAAGTATAGAAACAAAAAGAGGAACTTTGACACTAAAAAGACTGAAACGTTGAAAGATATCTACTGGATTTGACTCATGTGGACGCTGAAGCTTCATATTATGCTGCTGTTTTAGTCCCTCACATGTTTCTATGTGTTAGTTTATATCTGTGGGTTGATTTTGTTCATTACAGATCAGACTACATGACAGCAGTCAGCTGATCTCGACCTGCAGCTGCTGTTTGTTTTATTGTTGTTTTCTCCAGATGTTCAGCTCAATATTTACGAGACTGATCATTTTAAACATCATATATATAAAATGCTCTATAAACCAGGGAAAATATGTCCCATTTAAACAAACTGCTGCTGTTACTACTAATAACAGTTTTGATATGTATTGATAGGTATTGATCTGTATTGACAGGTATTGATACGTACCGCTCCCTCCTGGTCCACGTCGGCTCCGTTCTCCAGCAGGTGCATCACACACTCAAAGTGTCCTTTCCTGGCCGCCCAGATCAGAGGAGTGGTCCCATACTGTCACACACACACACACACACACACACACACACACACACACACACACACAGGTTAATGTTAACACCCTGATGTAACATTAATCTATTCTTTGATCAATAACATCTCGTGTAAACATCACAGAAACTTGCATCATTAAATATTTCAGCACAAATTACTGAATTTATTCATTTTCATTAAAATATCTTTTTTTTTCTGAAGAAAATAAAAATGCACTTCATTTTTTCATTTTTTTTACAGTGAACCCACTAAAATATAATAAAAACTTTCTTGGTTCCTGCATGTTTCAGATTATCAGACTATCAGTGATCAGCATGGCGACCATGTGACCTGCAGTCATGTGACCTGCAGTCATGTGACCTGCAGTCATGTGACCTGCAGCGGGCGTGTTTCATTTCTTCACCTTGTCAGAACAGTTGACTTTGGCTCCGTTGTGCAGCAGCAGCTTGACGATGTCGGCGTGTCCTCGGCCCGCCGCCCAGATGATGGGATACACGCTGTACTGCTGCGAGGCGACCAGAGACCAGACACGGCGTTAGAGACGTAAGAACACGTAACACAGAACATACATGAGGTAACGAGAGGCCGCCGTCTTTCTGTTGTGTTTGTGTGTGTGTGTGTGTGTGTTACAGTGTGTGTGTGTGCTACAGTGTGTGTGTGTGTGTTACCTGTCCTGTGGTGTTGGGGTTGGCGCCGTGCTCCAGCAGGATCGTGGTGACCTGAACACGACCTTTGTACGCCGCCCACATCAGAGCCGTCCAGCCGCCCTGAAACATGACAAACACACACACACAAGTCAAAACAACAACAACAACAACAACAACACTGATCTCAGCAAGAGAGTCAATATGAGAAGATAAACAGCTGAATAAAACATTAAAGTATAAAAATGTTTCATTGTTTTAAAAGTCTGGAAACAGACTCAGATCAAAACTGCTGAGGTCTAATGTTGTATCAATCTGACCTATTAATTAAAACACTGACTGATCCTTTATTTCTCACACACACTACATTTCCCATGGTTCTTAGCGGCAGGTGGCGGGTGGGCGGAGTCTCACCATGTCTCTGTGCTCGATGTAGGCGCTGTTCTCCAGCAGCTCCTTCACAACGTCCACGTGACCTTCTTTAGCTGCAGAGATCAGAGCCGACCAGCAGTCCTGACCACACACACACACACACACACACACACACACACACACAGAGAGACGCTGTTACCGTGGAAACAGCTGCACCATCCTGTTTCCTAGCAACCCAGCTCCCCAGGTGAAGGAGTTCAGAGAGGAGCTTTTATTATTTTTCCACTGAGGAGACGATAACTAAACGATGTTAATGACAAACCGGATGTTATTAAATATGTAAACAACAGCTGTAAACAGAACAACAACAGAGTAAATAACAACAGACAGCGGTCAGCCGCGTGTGTGTGTTTGATCGGCTCACCACGTCGTCCAGGTTGACGTTGGCTCCTCTCCTGATGAGCTCCTGGACGATCTCCAGGCTGCCCTGCTCGGCCGCCAGCATCAGAGGAGTCTGACCGTTCTGTCAACAACAACAACAAACAAACAAACAAACAAACACGGCGGAGTGAGACCAACAGCAGCAACTGACTGGAAACAAACAAATAAAATAATAAATAAAAATTCTCTTTAATAACTGATTAATAGTTTCAGTAAGAACTGAAGTTTCTGTTTAATATAAAGGAGCAGTTTGAACATCTGGAACTTCACAACCATCAGTTTGCTTTTATTAAAATATCAATATTTAAATCTTTCTGTCATCTGGCAGGAGATCATCTGAATAAATGTGTAAAACCACAGAAGAAGAGTCCGTACGTCGCTGCGTCCGTCCACCTCCTTGAAGCGGTCCAGGTGAGCTTTGAGCGCCGGCAGGTTCTCCTCCTCCACGTAGCTGAACAGGTTCTGGATGGCCAGCGTGGTCATCTTGATGGACGTGGTGGTGTCCATGACTGATGATGTCACTGCGCCTCCTGCAGGCGGGAAAACCACAGAACACACGGTCACACCTGCATCATGTGATCAACACCTGCATCATGTGATCATCTGTGTATAATCACCTGAAACTGGTTTTTATTAATTTCGTCCAGTAAATAAACAGTTAAACAAAGACGGGAATAATAATAATTTAAATGTTCAGCTGAATCATTGAATATTGATCTGATATATAATGTAGAATATAGAGTAGTTTTTTTCATCATCTGAAAACACTGAACAGAATATAAATATATATATATATATAGATAGATATAAATGGTGAGGATGTTTTGATCATACAGTGTGTAATAACGGCTGCAGCCTGCAGGAGGCGCTGACTCTTCTCTGTCTGTTATAAAACAGTAAAGCAGCGTCAGTTTGAAGCTGTGTGACATTTATTTATCGCTGCGGTCTGCAGATCAGCTGACTGACGTCTGGCGGCGGCAGATATGCAGACCTGAGCTCACAGACGCCGTTTCAGATGTGAAACCGACTGATCTCAAAGGAACGTCTGCAGAAGTCTGTTTCCTGTTTGCTCTGCTGCTGCCAGCGAGGAGAAAACGACCTTATAAGGTTCAGATCTGGTTATTGATCCTGAACGACGGAGCAGAGACGGTGAAGTCCTGCTGCGGCTTAAAGTTTCCCATGAAGAAGAAACAAAGTGAGACGCTCGCACTGAAGCTCATTCTGATCAGGACTATTGATAAGCTGATTGACATGAAACATTTAATGTGTTTGCAGGCAGAAGCTGCAGCTTTCAGTCAGATTAGAAACTAAACAGCTGATCAATGTTTACATCATCAGACAGCTGTTTCCTGTCTGAGACTCATTTTATTAACACATTAACGATCATATTAATTAACGAGCTGTGTGATGGAATCAATTAAAGTTCATGTTTCACCAGAAGAGACTTTTATATCAACACTTTACAGCAAACTGACATCATATCTACAATATAATAATAATAATAATAATATAATGACAGTTATTTTGGAGTCAAATAGGATTATTAATCATTAATAAATGACTAACTTATTAAGACTTAATCTCATTCTTCATTCAGTTTATTTGAATTTAATGAATAATACTGATTGACTGTCAGGGACAGAAACAACAGTTATTATGTTCAGTATTATTTTATTATAAAATAATATTATTTATTCATTTTATTTGGTGTCAGATGTGTAAATTCATCACTGATTAAATCAACTGACAATTGTTTTCATTACCTTTTAATTAATGTCAACTAATCGATTATTATTTGGTCCATAAAATGTGAGAAAATATAAAACATAACAGCTGACACCTTCAAATGTCTCCTTCTGTTCAAATAACTTAAAATAATATTGAGTTTATGATCACAGATAAATGTTAACAGTTCAGAAGGCTTAAAAAAATTAAATAATTGATTATCAAAACAGTCACAGTCATTTTTAATTGTGAAGAATATTTAATCATATTTAATTTTTTGAATGTACTCAATATTTTTTGTACATTTTGTGCATATATATACATACATATATCAGCTTTTAATGACAAATTAATCTGTCAGTTTTTTTTTTTATTAATAAATCAGTTGTTTGTTTCATAAAATGCCTGAAACCAGAGATCTCCAGTTTACTGTAACAGGGATTAAATTAACCAGAAAATATTCACATTGTTAAATATTCCCATCAGTTGGAAGCAGAGAATTTAGACATTTTGTTATTAAAAACTGACTAAAAACGTTTAATCACTTATCAAAATAGTTGGCAATTAATCAATGAATCATTCCAGCTCTAATAGATTTATAATATATAATAGAGTGTCGCATTAAACAGAGGTGTAATAAATAGTTATTTATTAACTGGCTCAGGTTGAACTCAGCTCGTCCGTCGCTGGAATATAAATGACCTTACACCGTGAAGCCACGCCCTGTCCGTTATTACCGTTAACAACATGATCAAATATCATTACCGGCTCGGTTAATGTTATTTTAGCGAATATCGCTCACTGTTTATCAGGAAAACGTGATATCACTGATATTTAATCAATAACCTGAATAACCTTCATGCTGTCACAGATTCACTCATTCAGCGAACAACCGAAACACGGAAAAGGAAATTAAATAAACCGTCAAATAATCTTATTTAACCGTTTATATCTGATATATTTATATGAACTGATCAAACCTATAACCGTTACTCTGATTTATTCTGATCGATACGGCGCGGTGACAAGTGTCAATCAGTGTTAATCGATGACAGAAAAGGATGCTGACGGTTAAAAAAACGGCAGGAAGAGAAACGTCTTTACCTTCAGATGAGAATTAAAGTCGGTTTAACGGGACCGGCTTCGGCGCCAGCGGGGATTCGTTCGCTCGTTGTCCGGGTTTAAGTCCGTTTTCTCGGCCTGCGTTCGGATGACAGCCCGGGCTCACTCTCCATCCCGAACAACAGCAGCCATCTTGATCTGAACAACAAGCGAAGAGACAAGCCAGTCAACCAATCACAGCCCGCCGCCGCGTGAAGCGCGCCACAATCACTCCCGCGCTTCCGGTTACATCTGCTAAATTAAAAGCATACGCTGTTTTAATAAACAATCCAACCAGCTTTTAAAGAGAATCTGCTCTTTTTTAAAGATTCTTCTTCTCTCTCTAACCTTCAACAGCAGCCTGATAGTCACCCAGACATGTATTATAATCACACTAAGTGTTTGTAATAGCTGATTTCAGTTTATAAATGCTATTAGTTCATTTGATCACTTATTTTGAAAGGTTTACTGCAGTATTTCCGCAATCACCTGATCGTTTTAACAATTAATTTGTCTATAAAATGTTAGAAAATAGATAACACTGTAAAGCCCAAAAACAACGCACCTCAAAAGCCTCAAAATATTCAGTTTATTCATATAGAAGAACATTTAAAGCTATGAGGTAATTGCAAATAAAAAATATAATAATACATAATTATTAAACAATTGTAAAGTAAGCTTTTAAATGCATGACTTTTATGGTAATTGTATATTTTATATTGTAAGACAAAGAGAGGCAGCAAGTCCTCACAGTTGAGAGACTGGAAAGGGACAGTGTTTAGCATTCCTGAAAAACGACTGATGATTAATGAATTATTAAAAATAAAAAAAAAAGTAGTTGCCCCCCATTTTTTCTGTCAATCATCTAATCCATTAGTAAATTAATCAATTCAGCTCTTTGTGTAATCCCAAACTGGGTTGTACATTTTAGTTAATGTAGATTAAATCAACAGAATACAACATGTTATTGTGTATTACAGCTTTAGTATGGGCTCTGCAGTCTAAGCTAACAGGCTAACCTCCTCTGGATGTATCACTAACAAAGATCTTTCTGTTTGGATGTTTCCCTTACAAAAGTTATTACCACAAATCCTGAACATTATTTTAATCTGTGTGTGGTTTAACTCTCTGTCTGAGGGTCAAATATAATCATTTATTAACAGGAGGAACAGGAGTTCCTGAGGAGGAATTCCTCAGGAAGTCATTAGTTTATTGCTAAGTGCAAAGTGCAAACAGCTGGCAGCTTATCAGACCTTATCTTCCTGTTCTGCTGCTCACCTTTTACACCACATCAAAATAAAAGTACAAAGCTTTGTCCCAACTCTATATTATATCAAGATAAACTGTCCTCTACTATATAAGAATACAAAGCTCCACCTTGAGCACAAGTTAAGTAAATATAAGCACATTGTGCTGATAAAACCTCTTTCATTCTTCACTTTAAGACAAAATCTGAATGCAGGACTTTTACTTTTAGTGTTTTTTAATAGTTTTCTTCTAACACTGCCAATGCCAACATTCCCAGTTAGGGGAAGGGTGAAAATAAAACGAGGCAGAGTTTGCCTGCAGCTCCTAATCACTAAATCCACCCCTAAGGAGTGTTCAGAGCGTTCCTTCCACCATCTGACCATGACCTCAGCGAGGGCCAGCAGTCTCAACCCATCATCTAAAAACAGTTTGGGCTGAACCACGTGTCTCCTTCCTGAGCTGTCAGACCATCTCAGCCCCTCCCATACCCGAGTTTCAGCTCAGAAGCAGCAGTCCTGCTAAAACATCAACAGAGAAACACACGTGTGATGTCAAGTGTCAAAAACAAAATCAAGGTTTAATCACATAATTTACAAAAAAAACAAATACATTGTCCATATCAAACCTACACATATGTGGCTGGTTCAGTGCGAGAACATGAAATGTTGTGTGTCGTCTCAAACAATCAACCTCTGTATTTATCAGCACTGTCACATCCTAACAAGGTCTCATGAAAGTTCACGAAATAAACACAATGTTAAGAATACAAATATGGAATTTCACACAGGAAGATGTGTTTTTCTTGTTCAGTGAAGGAGACATGAAGTAGCTTTTGGTGGAAGGTAACACTGGATCCCAACAGTTTTATGTCCTTTTATTTCCCCACATTAGTTTCCTTCAAGATGTGTGGGAGGAATCAGGACGTCAGAAAGAGACTAAAGTAGAGTTGAACTGAGTTTAGGCTTCATAACCCGACATAACCATGCAATGTTGGTTCTAGTATGGCAGAATGTGTCATGTTTAAAAGCATTACTAAAGAAAGTGGAATAGAGTTTTAGTTTATGGAACCAAAACCTGCAGCTTATCTGTAAATAACATTTCTGCCTGCTAAAGAGAATTTAGCCAAAATAAAACTGTTGACTGGGTTCTGAATTGAGCTGTTAGCTAACCTGTATCTAACTCTTTTAGCTAAACTGAAGCGTTCACTTATATGAACCAACTAGTTTCTGAGTTGTTAGCTAACCCCAAACATAACATATCTAAACCGAACCATTTGCTAACCAACTAGTTTATCTTCTACTCTGAGTTGTTAGCTAACCCTAAACCAAGGTTTATTATCTAAACTGAACCGTTAGCTAACCTGAGCTAACCGTTTTACCTTCAACAATAAACTGCCAGCTAACCTGAAACAAATTATTCTACCTGCTAAACTGCCCAATTAGATAAGCTCAAGCAAACTGATTTATCTTTCTCACTGAGCTGTTAGCTAACACGAACAGTAAAGCTGCTAAACTGACAACTGTTTTTGTTGCTTAACTGCCCTGTTAGCTAACTGCCCTGTTAGCTAACGTAACCTAAACAGTTTTGTTTGTCTTGTTTAGCTTCTAAACTAAACCTGAACCAAACTATGTAACCATGCAATGAGACACAGGTGAAAATGTTAGTTTGACTTCCTGTTGTTGGTCTGAATTTGAATTTTAAGAGTTTGTGTTAATTTCCTAAAATCTTGCTAAATATTTTCTCCCTTCTTCAAGATGAATCTTCACACATCTTACATCAAAAAACCTCACACATCTGTTGGAATTACATAAATCACATAAATAACAACTGGACAAAGACCGACATCTACAAATGTAAACACAGTTAACGCCCTCTCAATCTTCTTTTTCTTGTAAAAAAAAAAACAAACAAACAAAAACAAAACAACTAAGGCGACTGAGTGGACTTATCATTGGCACTTTCCCAGAATATGAATACTGTGGTGTTGTGGTTTCATAGCCAAGACTTAAATATAACACGATGACTGTCAGTCTGTGAAATTAGACAGTCTGGGAGGAATGTGGAGGAGAAAACATCATTAACCTTCTTCTGCTTCTTTGTTTCATCCTTTAACTCCTTCGTTTTGTTTGTTTTTAATGCACTAACTCAACTGGCTCGCTCATTGACCTCATTCACCTCATCCTGTCATTTCATAGACTTTACTCTGCTTTCATGCACTCGTTTATTCATCCATTCATTCATTCATTTCTGCACATGGACAGGCAGCAGCCAGCAGCTTTCTGACAGGAAAGGAAAGTCAGTTTAACACTACACAGGTGAACACGGCAGCTCAGGGGCAGTTTGTATTGTTCCACACACAGCTGCTTCATCCATATAAAGTTACAGTATATATGTATTTATATATCAGCCATCATCACCGAGCCGTCACACCGTTACCACCCAAATATGTTCACTTGTGTTGGTTTTCAGAGTCTAAATGCCGTCCTGGCAGTCGCCAAGAATTAGTTTAGTGAGAAAACACTTCATCAGGTGAGACACCATCCATCCATCCATCCACCCATCGTCCCATGAATCCAGTTAATAATTTAACTTGGCGTCATGGCGATCGTACACACCGCAGACAGGAGGAACGTCTGTTTGATCTGGTTCACACCTCCTTTTCTTTCTATACAAGTTGATGGCAGAACAATGTCGAAAGAGTCCGTCTTCTGTCCTCCGCCTCATGTGGTTTTCTCCTTTTGGCTGCGTTTGCTGTCTGTAGCCTCCGGGTGGCGCCGGACCGCCGGGTGTTGGAGGAGGTTCTTCTGCTGGTCTTTGAGGCGGAGATGTCTCGGTTTGACCGGCAACGCCACGGCCAGCAGGACACAGCCGATGTGGAGGCTGAAGTACCAGGACCTGCGGAGAAAAGGCAAGATAATTCTCTCTAATTCAAAGCGTCATTTTTACACACTGAATGAATATTTAGCCAGCGTTACAGTTGGTGATGTTTGGGTGAAATGATCTAAACGGCACTGAATAACGGTTTCGTTCCTTTGATGATGGACTTAAGCTGAAGTGAAGCTGGCAGCCAAGTTTGCATTTACCTTCAAGTCCGACTTTTAAAAGAACTTAAAAAAAAAAAGCAGACATCTTCAATCAAATACCCAAATTAAACCTGAGTTAAACTCAATGGACACAAAGCTAAACCTGACTCAAGAAAAGTTAAAGTGCACTTAAACCTTATCCAATACAAAGTTAAACCGGACTTAATCCTGACAGACAAGGTTAAATCTTACTAGCACAAAGTTAAACCTGACTGACACAAAGTTAAACCCAACTTATACCTGAGTTAAACTCGATGGACACAAAGCTAAATCTGCCTGATAAAAAATTAAAATCTAGGTCAAACCTGACTGAAGCAAAGTTAAAGCCCAGTTAAACCTGAAATTAAGTTAAACCTGAGTTAAACCTGACTGACAAAGCAACAATGTTAACCAGTACTCAGAAGACCATAATTCCCGCGGTATATCAAACCTTCACTGGTTTATCATCAGCTGAGACTGGTTTCATTCTGCCAGTTTAAACTTGTTTACAGACGTTTATCTCCTCGTCGGTCTCCGTCGTACTGACCTGTAAAACTTTAGTGACGGACCGACGGACAGCAGGACGAAAGGCACCACTGTGTAGCAGATGGCGATCTGAGTTGCCGCCCACGTGATGACATCATATACCCGTTTGTGGGACGGCGACTGCAGGAAGTGCGGCCGAACGTTGTGTCTGACCTAAAAAGAGTTTATTCACATTTACATCCGTGTAACACTTAAACATTTATATTCACTTATTATGCTAATGTGTTAGCATGTAGCACCGCAGGAAGTAATCCAGCAGGGACACGGTTGATTGATGCTTTTGTCAGCTAATAGTTAACAGTTGTCAGGCTAATAAGCTAACAGCTAACAGTTAGCAGCTAGCTCACCGCTCTAGCAGCCAGTGTGATGACGATGCCGGTGAGGAAGGTGAGGTAGTATCCTGGGTAGGCTCCGTGCCACATGGCCGACAGGATGAAGGTGGCCGCTGTCGGGTGGTAGGGGCACCGCTCGTAACACACCCTGTCAACCAGAGGTCAGAGGTCACACCTGAGTAAAGCCTCCACCTGTTCAGGCAGCAGTCTGCAGTGATCACATGCTCACAAGCAGCCAATCAAATACAAATCTACCTTAATAGTTACCCAGATCTGACCTGAACAATCAGTAATACTTACTTGAGTTATGTTGGTGAGAAAACTGGATGTGTTTGTTTGTTTATACATATTTACTCTAAACAGACGAGGAACTAAAACCAGGTCTGTCTCTGATCACTGACACAGTGAGGCATAGGCGGCGCTAGGGCAAGAGGTATGGGGAAGCTACGGGACAAAAGAGAAAAAAAAGAAAAAAGGTCTTTACCAATACGCGGATAGGCTACATTGTTATTATTATTATTATTATTATTATTATTGTGTTCAGAAAAATCTGATGTCACAGCATAATGATCTATACACAGGTGCTATACACATTTTTCTGTTAATTAATTAATTAATCTTTACTTCTTTTTTTTTTACCTTAATGAAGCAGCATTCGCCGCGGGGCCTTTGTATCAAACTTCTCAGGTTTAAGCCGCTTAGTTATGTCACTCTCGATGTACAGGAGCGACAGAGATGACAGTCTCTGCTGGGCCATAGTTGTTCTCATCCAGTTGCGGACCCGGCGCATCGCAGAAAATGAGCGCTCACAAGTCGCTGTCCCAACTGGAAGCGACAGTGCCAATTTAAGCACTTTGGCGAAGTTCGGGTAAAATCCAGACAAGGCAGCGGCTTTTAGATTTTGCAAAATTACTCCACCTGAACTCATTTTACAGCTAACAGTGAGGCAAAACGTTAGCGCCAACGCTGCTTCGTTGCTATGGCAACACGTACGTAATGACGCAGTAACCATCAAAATATCAATATTAAAAAATATTTAGGTTTAATAAATAATATTTATTATTTTAATGCCTTTTTCACATATTTTTAAAAATAATAATAATATAAATAAAAAACGTGATTTTTTTTTTTTTTTTTGGTGACAACTTTGGGGAAGCTAAGCTTCCCCTAGCCTCTTAATAGCGCCGCCTATGCAGTGAGGTTCATAAAAGCAGAAGTCTTCAGACCTTTTGAGCCAGTGTGCCGTCTGAATGTTCCAGTTGTCGAGGAAAACCTTGAAGCTGGTGGCGAACTGAAAGCAAACAGAGAAGTTTGGATCTGAGAGGCTGCGAAGCATCGACAGACACCAGCGAACAGTTTGCGGTTTGTGGTCTGACCTCGATGTTGAGGATCCTCAGGTTGGAGATGAGGTCCCAGCGAGGAGAACCGTCGCTGTCATAGCCGTTGAAGCCGAAGCCGGCGGCGTTGTTGATGGCGTCAGCTGGAAAAACCGACCGTGTGTCAACGTGGTTTTTACACAAATCAGCACCATGATTACATCAAACTGCTGAAAACACAACCAGAGAAAGAGAAAGAACCCACCGAGCGTCCAGACGAAGTAATACTTGGGTCTGGTGGTCAGCATGGACAGGTACAGGTAGACCGCCTGAGCGTAGAACGGCGTGTTGGCGATGAAGTCGTCGTCGATGTTTCGCTCCACGGGGAAAACCTTACACACCGACAGGAAGACGAGGAGGCAGAAGAAGGAAGTGGCCACTTTACGCACCACCTCCATCTGAGGACACAAAGAGACGCGATGAGTCGGCGCGTTCGATCGTCTCTGACCGCTGAGGCCCGGTCATGTGACCTACGTACGTTCGGCGAGGGTTCGCTCTGCCTCAGCTTGCCGTTGACCTTCCTGTCGGCCTCCTGGTCTCTATGGCGACGGGGATCTCCCTCGATGAAGGCGATGTAGTCGTTGTAGGAGCAGGTGGGTCCGGCCAGGATCCCCATGAAGTTACAGTTGTAGCTGAAGTACTCGAGCAGGCTGGGCATCCTCCTGCACACACACACACTGGAGCAGGTCACTGGGAGGACTGGGACCAGTATGAACCTCTACTTTATACTGGAAACAAGTCCAAACTGTCCATCATATAAACCTGAAACCTTCATATTCAGGTGGAGCTGGAATCTTTCACTTTAAGAGCTGAAAGAACTGAATTTGATGAAAACACTGGATCCTACATTTCCCATAATGCACCCTAACTGTGGTAAACAGCCACGTGTTTAAACTCCACAAGTTGGACATCTGCTGTCTTCACTCTCGAGCTCAGGTTGTTTATTTTCAGTGGGAGTGTCCCTTTAAATTGAGACTTAAAGCTGTTTGTTTGCCTACATTTCCCAGGATTCCTTTCAGCTGATTGAGGCCAACACCAACATGTTACGCTACCTGTGTGTATAGAAAGTTAAACTAGCTTGGACCTCAGTTAGCATTCCTGAACTACAGTTCCCATGAGTCTTAGCTGCACAGTAAAACAAACCTTATGGCTAAAATCTTCTGTCCTGGCGTCAGATGTTCCTCTTTTCTTGCCATTCCTGTCCAGAATGAACGAGAATAAAAACTGATTAAATGCTATAAAGTGTTATTATCCATCCTGTAGTTTATATAAAACAGACAGGAGTCACTTTTCCCCCAAAACGACACCTGAAGGAAACTTCATGAGTTATTTGATTATTTCAGAGTTTTCTCACCGTCGTGGATTTCAAACGCCAGGCTGGTGATCTTCTGTGTGATCACCATCATGGGTCTGAAGAGAGCAGCAGGAAACACATTAATATATATATAAACAGCTTATTACAGGTATGACATGATCATATTTTATCAACACATTATAATATACATGATAACGTTTTAATAATGTTTTGATAACTACTGGTAATGTATTGACAATGTGTTAATAACATGTTAAATCACATCATCTTAGTGTTGATAATGTGTAAATAAAGTCTTAATAACATGTTAATAACATATTAATAACGTGTTAATAACATAGCTGCAGTCTCACCCGGTGAAGTCGGCAGAGTACATGCCGTAGTCGAACACGTAGACTCGTGTGATCTGACACAGACTCAGATAGCTGAGCGCCACCAGCAGGCAGTACCTGGAACACAGGAGGGCTTTTATTGTGAAAGGCGTCAGAGGAGTTAAACTAGCGTCTCCGTTCATCCATTTATTATTTATTCTGCAGTCTGATCTGATTAATGAGAGCAGAGCAGCTGCAGGTCTGCAGTTACATCACAGTCTCAGTTTCACCGTCAGAGACGACGACGACGACGACGAGAGGAACAGCAGCAACAACAACAACAACAACAACAACATCGCCATCATCTCCATGACAACAGGCAGTGTTTGAGCTCCAACATGTTCCAGCATTATAAACTGTATCTGTGCTGATGTGATGTTTTGTCTCAGAACCCATCAGTGTCCATACAAAAAACAAACAAACAAACAAACAAACACCAACACATCGGCCAAATATCATCAAATATTATGTTAAAAGTCTTTTGTTTATTATTATTTTTGTTGTCCTGTTGTTCATCTGTCTGTTTATCTCATTTCAATCTATTGATCCCTCGAATGTAAATAAAAAATTTCCTTTATTTATTATTTATTTGTTGTTATTTATGGTTACTGTAGCCTTGTTGTTGCTATGAGGGTTTATATCACATGACCTCAGGTATTATCTTTGCTTCATCTCTTTGTCCTCCTTAAAGAACAGAACTCCTCCTCGCTCTTCATCATCTTCATCTTCATCATTAATAAAAAGCTTCCATCTTCATCATCTGTCTGTTCTGCCTTTAATGGATGTGGCTGCACTCAGAGGCCTCTCATTATCCTCCTCCTCCTCCCTCCTCCTCCTCCTCCTCCTCCCTCCTCCCTCCTCCTCCTCTTCCTCTTCCCTCCTCCCTCCTCCTCCTCCTCCTCCTCCCTCCTCCCTCCTCCCTCCTCCTCCTCCTCCCTCCTCCCTCCTCCCTCCTCCTCCTCCTCCTCCCTCCTCCCTCCTCCCTCTCCTCCTCCTCCTCCTCCTCCTCCTCCTCCCTCCTCCCTCCTCCTCCTCCTCCTCCTCCTCCTCCTCCCTCCTCCCTCCTCCCTCTCCTCCTCCTCCTCCTCCTCCTCCTCCTCCCTCCTCCCTCCTCCCTCTCCTCCTCCTCCTCCTCCTCCCTCCTCCTCCCTCCTCTCTTACTTGTGCATGTGTTCCACTCCGGTCAGGATCATGATGCCGTAGGTGAGTCCGCTCTGAACCAGGAAGTGAAGCGCGTACCTGCAAATAACACAAACAACAACACACAATTATTTTATTATTATTATTATTGTTACTTCCTATAATATAAGTCTGGTGTTATTCTGTATATTTGTTATCGTCAGTGAATCAGCAGTTTCTCTGAAGACGTTTAAAAGACGTAAATCTCACAAATATAAAGTTTCATTTACTTCCTGTAAATGAAGTCTGAACCAAAACTGGAACATTTGTTGTTTTGGAACAACATTAAATATAAATCAGCTCCATTTCTGCTGGTTTCCATCATAACTGTATATAAGATTTAGTTATTTTATATATATTTTCATCACATTTGTGCTCTTTGGTTCCTCCTTAAAGTCTTACCATCCGAAGCAGAAGAGGGCGAAGTAGAGTCCCAGCAGCGTCGCCACCACGTGTCTGACGAAGGGACTGGTTTTACTGGGATGGAGGAAGAGACGAAACCAGAAGGCCGACAGCAGCGCACAGAGCTGACACACCACAAAGTTCACCTGCGGACACAAACACACACCTGCAGGTTCAGATCATGTTGAAGCGTCAGCGTTCAGCGGCGGCACCTGTCCTCCAGGTGAGCTCGAGCTCCTTCTCTCTGCTGCTGCTGCTCTGCCTCTGACGTCTGCGCCGGATAAAATTAGAGCATCAGGAGATATTTATAGTCGGAGAGCAGCGACCTGCCGTCCGTTAGACAGATGACTTCACACTGAAGTATCTCTGATAAAAAATGTCCACAGTCCAGAGGTGACGGAGGAGAAACGAACCCAAGAATCTCCTTTTTTAACAAGTTCAGGAGCTGCAGTTCCACCAGATAACTCTAAGAATATAAGTATATATGCACACACATGCATAATATACGGCTGAAAATCTACTTTGAATCAACATTGATGCACCAACAGTTACTCATTATTATCTCAGCGTGTTAACGGACAACTTTCCCGCCAAAATATCTCCAATTAAATGATTTCAGACACTATTTTTGCAGAGACAGAGAGGAACTGGTTTGGTTTTAGATGGAAAATAATTTATATATGATGAAGGAATCATCTTGTTTTTGGTTGTAACTAGTCGAGTCAACTCACAGCTGCATTTTTCTCTTTTTAAAGGTTTTAATATTTAACATGATCTGCAAGTAAAGGACAGAAATTCAGTGTTCTTTTGGGAAAGTCCTGGCAGCTAGCTCACGTTAGCTTAGCGACATGGAGAGAAAAAGAAACCTAATTCTGCAGATGTTAGCAAACAGCTGCTTTTATTTCCACATCCAGCAGTTACAGAGCAACATTATCCTTCATGTGGAGTCGTGTTTCTGTCTTTTAGCTTCTGTTTCTGCTCTCTACCAACTCCTGAGGGAAATATCTGCTCTTTAGCTGCTAAATGCTACCAGCTAGTCTACAGCTAACTGTGTCTGTTTGAGCAGGTAGTGTACAGCAGCTTTTTACAGCTTCTTCTCTTCTGAAAGCGACGCTATGAGAGCCGCTGAGAGTGAAGCAGAACAGTAAAAGTTGCAGCCGGACAGATAAACAATGAGCTGAAACTCAACTATAAAGGAAAAAGTGTTCACGTCCTTCAAAGTAAAAGTACATCAGTATTATGAGCTCTTCAGTGGTGATGACGATGATGATGATGATGATGATGAGGCACTGCAGTAATTATTACTCTTCTTCTTATCGGTGAGTCTGGTGACCTGGTTTCATTTCCTGCAGCAGAGGTCACTGAGGTCACAGCGGCGTGATGAAGACGACGAGTCTGATTAAACTCGTTAATCATGTTTATCAGCTCAGTTTGATGATTAACAGCTGATTGATTTTATTTATTTTATAATTATTATTAGTTGTTGTTGTTGTGTTGATTCTCCAGATGATGTTCAACGTTTTTATTTTCTTCGTCTCTGCTGAGTTTAACAGTTTTATCCTGTAAAGTCTCTTTTTCTTTCATTAAGTGTAAAAAGTAATAATCAATAAACATATTTGGGGAAAAACAAACAATTGAAATGTCTTTATATCTGCTTATAGCTTCATTATAGAGTTATAAACCGTTTATTAACTGTTTCATTTTTCTTTTATTTGGTGTTTCATTGTATTTGACTCTAAAATTGAATCTAACAAACATATTTTATGACATTTTGTTGAGTAAAATGTCAGAAAATATGTTTATTATTAATACGTACTAATTAATAATGTTAGTTTTATGTCAATAATAATAATAATAATAATAATAATGTTAGTGACGTAGTGCTTGTTGGCTTCAGTAGAGAAATATGAAATAAAACCAACTCGTCTAAACAGTAAAAATCTGGTTTGTTTTTGTGCAGAAAGTAAAAAATAAAACCAGCTGAGCGTTTATTCAGTTAGTTTTAGTTTTGTATTGATGACTGACGGCTCAGACGTCTCAGAGGACTCTTTACTGCAGCGTATTGATCGGCTGTGAAGTGAAACAGGCGACGCTCGTTGTTGTTGTTGTTGTTGATGTGCCTCATTAATAATGAACGTCCTGTAAACTGAGCGCTTACAGTCAGACACTCCGCTGCTTCCTGTCTGCTCCCCGAAGCATCGACGCTCGCCGTTAAATAACAGACGAGACGTCAAGAGTTCACGAGGAAGAGGAAGAGTCTAAAACTTCAGAGAGTCACTGATTGATCCGTCATCAATAATCACTGGATGAAAAGTTTCACACGTTTCTGAGGAAATTAACATGTTGATGGAAGATAAAATTATAAGTTAACTGAAACTCTTAAAGATCATCTGCAGGTTGTGACGTCTCCTCCCTCGTTATAAACCCAGAATCTGTGAATATTACTAATAAATATGATAAATATGATGATAAGTCACCTAAAAACGACCTTTAACATCTCACTGAGGCGACGCGTTAATTTACCCGATCAATAAACAATAAACGCTTCCAACATGTTGATCAGCCTGATGATTGTCGTCATGACGACGGCATCTTTAAATGTCTCGTTTTGTCTAAAACTCAAATATAAACATCAGAAACATCAGACGTTATTAATAAACGATTTAATTGATTAATAGATGATCAGAACTGTGATCAGTTTATTTTCTGGATGTCGACTGATCGATGTTTCAGTTTTAGTTGCTGGAATCAAATCATCCAAACACCTCAAACTCACAGACAGTAAAACCAGCAACAGAGTCTGATGTCACCAGTGAACCCAGCATACACCAGTTAACACCAATAAACACATGTTAACTCCAGTATAGACCAGTAAACACCAGTTAACACCAGTAAAGCCGGTAAACCCAGCATACACCAGTTAACACCAATAAACTCCAGTATAGACCAGTTAACGCCAGTACAGCCAGTAAACCCAGTAAACCCAGTAAAGCCAGTGATCTGAGGCCTCGCTAACTCGCTCTGCAGTTGTGGAACAAACGATGTGATGATGTCATCGGATCCAGGAAGCGGGCCTGGCTGCCAGCCAATCACAGCGCAGCGTCTAGCCGTCACTCAGCTGATGGTGATGAAGGTGATGAAGAGTCTTTACTGTTTATTAAAGGTCATCAGACATGCTAAAGGTTTATAGTCGTCATGTTTAGTGACTGGTTCCAGCAGCAGGAACTCCAGCTGCTGACTGGAGGCACCAACAGGCTGCAGACCAGTAAACAACGTAAACAATAAAACGGGTTCAAAGCTTTAAAAATTAGAAAAACTTTGATTGAGTTCTGCTGAGGAACTTTTATTTGTTAATAAGCAGCTTTGAGCTTCATGTCGACGTCTCATTAACAGGTTTGTTTTTAATCACATGTTTGGTTCAGCAGAAAAAAATCAGAGTGAAACATCTCTGCAGAGTTTCCTGAATAAACGATGATGATGAGGCTGTAACCTTCCTCACATCAAACGTCATATTTCCATCATGTTTCCATCATTTGAGCTCTTTAGACTGTTTACATTTGGTTTTAAAACGCGTCTTGACGCATTATGATCCGTTCAGTCAAACCGCTTGTTCTGAGACACGCGTGACCTCATCTCCTCTGCGTCCTGACACGTTACAGGAAAACACGTCAGGACGCGGTCAACGCCAAACGCCAACCTCAACAGTTGGATCATTGAACTTATGAAACATCTTCATCAGCAAACATCAACAATCTTTGACCTTCTAGCAGGATGATGACGATGACGATGGCAGCTGGAGACACGTGACGGACGCCGGAGTGGACGGTGACGTGTGTCAGCTGTCCACTGTGTTCTGTGATGGTTTAAAGGCACCAACTGGAGGATCAGCGCCACCTGCTGGTTATCTGCTGATATCCAGTCTGCTCGCCACAATAAAACGTTGGCATCGTACGTTTCTGCAAACCAGAGAAATGTTGAATATCTACGTTTTAAAATGTGAAATAACGCATCATACAGACGTTTCTACAGTGACGTAGCTCACATGTGATCAATATGAGCTGATCTGTCCAATCAGGAGGGTCGATGGACGGTTAGTAAACGGTTACAGACCGCCTCAAAACCAACGTCCACTTCCTGTTTTAACCCTAACCAGGTGGTCTTTGTGCCTAAACCCACCAGACCTGAACCACGGCGTCGTTTTTCACATGTTGAATCGTAGATATTCAGAGTTTCTGTTGTTTTTACAGAAACGCTGAATAATAATGTTTTATTCTGGCTGTGTTGGTTATTTCTATTCAGATATAAACAAACATTCAGGACGTTTTCTGCTGATCATTTTCTGGAATTTCGGTGAGATTTTTTGCTCCATTTGGATGAAACTTGTTTGAGTCGATGACTTTATGATTTTTCTCTGTTGTTGTTTTTTCTGTGATGCTTTAATCACTTCAGCAGCTGTTCATAAAGACAAACCTCCAACACACCTCAGACTCTTCCTGCTCCACCTGAACCAGGTTAAATCATGTTTCTGTCACTTTAAACCTTCCTGTAATTAGTTTGATCAGCTTTCAGTTACACAGATATCAGATGTTTAAGTTCAACTGTCTCTCTGTGTTTCCTGGTTTCACTCGGAGTTCATTCATGAGCAACATCATCAGAACTACGAGATATTTCATATGAAGAAGATGAAACTGAAACCATCTCCAGATGTTTAAAGTCTGCACATTAAAAACAGGAAGTTCACGTCTGAACTGAAACTGGAAGTCGATTGATCGATTAGCAGCATTTTAATAACAGATCAATCGTTCTCTGGTTGCAGCTTCTCAAATGTGACGATTTGCTGTTTTTCTTCATATTTAACAGTAAATTCTTAAGATATTAATATCTTAAAGTTTTGGGCTGTTAAACAAAACAACACATCTGAAGTAGAGCTGGAAGAAAACTGATCGATTAATCAATTAATCAATCGACAGGAACTTGAAAGTCTGCGGCTACTTTGATTGATTAACTGAATAATGTTTGTTCTCATTTTACAGTAAAGTTTAATCCAGCAGCTTCAACAGAGCAGGAGGTGAACTATTAAAGACCATAAAATAATAGAATATAAGAGACAAACAATAAAAAAGAAGCTTTTTTAAAGGAGGTTTCAGTTCAGATCTGCCTGAACCTGCAGGACCTGAACCTGCAGGACCTGAACCCTGAACCTGAACCTGCAGGACCTGAACCTGCAGGACCTGAACCCTGAACCTGAACCTGCAGGACCTGAACCTGAACCCTGAACCTGCAGGACCTGAACCTGCAGGACCTGAACCTGCAGGACCTGAACCTGAACCCTGAACCTGCAGGACCTGAACCTGAACCCTGAACCTGCAGGACCTGAACCTGAACCTGCAGGACCTGAACCTGCAGGACCTGAACCCTGAACCTGCAGAACCTGAACCTGCAGAACCTGAACCTGCAGGACCTGAACCTGCAGGACCTGAACCTGAAGGACCTGAACCTGCAGGACCTGAACCTGCAAGACCTGAACCCTGAACCCTGAACCTGCAGGACCCTGAACCTGCAGGACCTGAACCCTGAACCTGCAGGACCTGAACCTGCAGGACCTGAACCTGCAGGACCTGAACCTGCAGGACCTGAACCCTGAACCTTAGACCTGATGGAAGCCGGTCTGAGTCTGATGTGAGTCCTGCTGATCAACAACCTGCAGCAGCATTTTTAAGAAAAATGACCAAAAAAATCTGAGAGTCTGTTGCTTTTCTTCGTCTTATATGACAGTGAACTGTTAGTTTGATAAAACAGGATCCTTTTTCTGATGTTTTATCGTCTAAATGATTAATAGCAGATGGATCAATAATGAAAATGATCACTGAAGATGTTTTACTGAGCTCTGAGAAACTGTGAATGCAGCTTTTTCACCTTTTCTAAAGAAAATAATCAGCATTAATGAATAATATAAATATCTGCAGCTTTAATAATGTGATTCCAGTGAAAGTTGTTTGTATTTTATATACAGAAAATATTTCACATTATGAATAATTAGTACTTTAATTCATCAGCACATTTAGCAGATGCTGCTTTTCTACTTTAACTTATATTTGAATGCAGTGTTTATATTAGTAGAGTATTATTATTATTATTATGAGTATTATTGTGCAGCTGCTCCGGAAGCTGACAGGAACATGAAGGATGCTGTGAAACATGAAGACTCGATGGTTTCATGTTTGATCGTCACATGTGAACAAACAGCTGAGCTCCAGACTGTCACACATGCTGCACCTCATCAGACCGGATCTGCTTCATGTGTGTCTGCAGACCGGAGACAGGCCTCCATCCATCCCAACAACCCGCCGTGCATTCCGCGCTCTGATCCGCCCGGTGCTCCTTCACGGTGCTTTCTCTCTTTTTTTTGTTGCACTCGTGTCGGTTTTAACGCCGTTTATCTGCAGCCGGTCTCCGCCCCGGAGCTCCGGAGCGGCCGCCGCGGGGTTCCGGAGGGGTTCCGGGGGTGCTCCGGGGTTCGGCCCCCCCCTGGTGTCCCGGTGGGTCTTACCTGGTCCAGCGGCAGGTTGGTGATCTCGCTGACCGGCTGCAGGAGGCTGGAGCCGGTGCAGGCCGCGGATCGGCTCTCTTCAGCGGCCATGGCTCCGTGTCTGCTGCTTCTGTGTCCGGCTGCAGCGGCTCAGAGGCGGCGGCGGAGGCTCCGTGATCCGCCGGCAGTCTGTCTGTCTGTCTGTGTCCTCCTGATGCTCCTTCCTCCTCCTCCTCCTCCTCTTCCTCCTCCTCCCTCTGCTGCCCCCTCCTCCTCTCTCGGTCCTCTCTCCTTTTATTCTTTCAGCCTGCTCTCCTCCTCCCCCATCTTCCTCTTCTTCTTTCTGTCCCTCTCCTCCTCAGTATTTGTTCTCCTCTTCTTCTTCTTCTTCCCATTTGTTCTTCACTTCTTCCTTCCTCTCCATCTTACTCATCCACCTCTTTCTCCTCTTTAATCCCTCTTTATCTTGAACTTTAATCCCTCCTTTCTCCCTTTCTCTTTATGTTGTGATGATCTGTAATGATTCTTCCTCCTCCTCTACATTTTATCCTCATTTCTATTTGTGCTGCAGATTATTTATATTTAACTACATTTTCTCTTTCACCTTTTGTCCATACAAACATTAATTTGTATATATTTTATTTCTATTTAATTGTTTTCACTCCGACTAGATATTAAACTGCATTTTGTTGATCAGCTACTTCCTGTTTGACAATAAAGTGGAGCGTCTTACAAAAAGCAGTGTGTAGTCGGGGTCACATTTCACATGTCTATGAGTTGTTAACAGCTCCACCAAATAGTGATTTTTCCCTCTAAACTTCTCACATGCTCTCATTTCAATAAATGTTCAAATGATCCAATATTTCAGCAAAAATCAAAGATTAGAGAAAAAGTCCAGAAACTGAAAACAGATTTGTGTATCAGAACTTTGTTTTTTCTTCTTTCCTCTCCCATTAATCATCTCACGACCCCTCAGATTTATCTGCTGACCCTTTGGAGGGCCCCGACCCCTAGGTTGGGAACCAGTGGACTAAACTAGCTAACTGTATATAAAGTAGTGTAAACTAGCTCCACCTCCAGCAGCTACAACAAGTAACATGCACACAGCAGCTTCACTCCTGAATCCTGCAGCTTGTTTCCACTCAGATCCAGCTCTCTCAGATGGGAGGGGTTGGACTTCAGAGCTGAGGCCAGAGAAGCACAGCTGATCTCTGACAAACTGCAGTCACCAAATGTTAATAAAAAATAAAATATGCAGATAAAATGTAATTTATAGTCCAACTATGTTCTCATCAATGAGCTTTTCCCTAAAAAGTGACTCTGTCATTGTGTTATTGTGGATCAAAACTAGAAACTAGCTGAAACCAGCTAACTGTATATAAAGTAGTGTAAACTAGCTCCACCTCCAGCAGCTACAACAGTAACATGCTGCTCTAACACTGATGCTTCAGTATTAATAATCTAATGATGTCATATATAATAATATATCAGTCAGAGTCATCATCATTACTGAACACATAAATAGTGAAGAACAGTTCAAACTCCAAAATTACAAAGTTCTCAGTCTGTTCATGTTTTCAGCAATTGTTATTTATTTATTATTTATTTATACGTATAACATAATGTATTTTAAAAGAAATATCTCATTTTCTTCACACGGATTTTTATTTTATTTATTAATTCTTTTTCCTTTATTGTTTTACTGTTTACTTCCGGTCCAGCAGGCGGTGGTAATGCGTCTTTAAGCTTTTATACCAACCGCCATAAAACCTGCCGAAGAAGAATAAGAATAAGACGAGACTTCCGGGTTGTTTGTTTTGATTTGTTGTCCTGACAGTTAGTAGTTAGCTTCAGTTAGCTTCACAGAAACGTTAAACATGTCGGCTGCAGAGGACGACACAGAGCTGAGGGATCTTCTGATCCAGAACCTGGAAAACAGCGGAATCCTCAACAAGCTGAAGGTTTGAAACATTTAAACTTCATAAAACTAATTATGAATTTAACCGGTTAGCAACGAGCTAACAGCAGCTAACAACAGCTAGCAGCAGCTAACACGGAAACGTTAGTCAGTAAAGTTACAGTCTAAACACTTTACACCAGTTTGACTTGTTTTTAATAATTTATGAAGTTTTCAGCTGTAACATCAGTAAACTCGGATGATGCTAAGTGTTAGCTTTGTTAGCTTAGAGATAATTAATCTGCAGCTCCTGAAACTGATTCATCGTTTAAATCATTTCTAAACAAAAACAGCTGAATTTATTCTCTTAAATATGATGATTTAATGTTTTTGTTTCACATATAAGACAGTAAAGTGAATATTTTGTTATATTATTATTATTATTATTATTAATATTATGATATTCTGATCTGATAATCTGACGTTTATGAGCAAAATTAAGAATCAACAATGAAAATAATAGCTGAAGATTTAATTAATTTATTAATTTGTTTGTTTATTTAACAGGGACAGTGCACATTAATAAACATCACTGTAAATGCTGTTTTTCATCTGTAATCATTGGACAGATGTTACTGAGTCTCCTTAAAAACAGAATAATGAAAATGAATTTAAAAGTTACTGAAATCATTTATAAACATGTGGAAAATTTAATAAAGTGAAGAAAAAAGAACAAATAATATGAATAAAAACATCATTCAGGACATCAGAGACAATAAATACATGAAGTTATTAATGTTAATGTTGGAATTAATTATGTGTGATCGATTATTTATTGTATAAATAAAGACACTAATATATGGTGGGAATATAGGAATACATTATTCTCCTGTAAAGATAAATCTCTGAAACATTTAGATGTTTAACTACATAAAGCTCAGTTTAAACACAAGTTGTGACTCGATCACCAAAACAGGTTTAGTTAAAAAAAAATAAAAAAGTTAACAAACATAAAGGATTTGATCGAGCTGGAAATAAATGAAGATGCATCAGGTTGTCTTGCTGTTTTCTGGTGAGGACTGAAGTTGAAGCTGTTTGTTTCATGTCTGCAGGAGAAAAGTTGATGACAGATTGATTCTGAATGTTATGAGGACCCTTAAAAGGGTTTCAGTGTTCTTGATGTTTGGCTGAAATGTGAGAGAACGTCCAGATACAATCAGATTCTTTGTTTGTCTCCGACGAGTTTAAAGGAAACATCTGTGAAAAGTGATGTGAGTTCAGCAGGAAATGATTTCACCTCCTGTGATGACCTTCTGTCTCTGACCGGCTGATCGACTGTTGCAGATGTTTGTGTTTCATCTTCATCTCTTAACTTTCCCCTGAACTCCTGAACCAGAAGCTTCAGTCAGCCGTCAGAATAAAATCCAGATAAAACGGATGTAAAAGCGACTCTGTTCTATCACGAAGCGTCTCTGACTGTCGTGCTGTTCGTCCTGCAGGCGGAGATGAGGGCGGCGGTGTTTCTGGCCATGGAGGAGCAGGACAGACTGGAGGTGACGGTTCATCCTGAAAAAACCTTCCTGTTGTTTTAAACACTGAAGACGATGTTAATTTACTGTTTTATTCTTCTTTTATCTGCAGAACAAAACGCCTCTGGTCAACGAAAACCTGAAGAAATGTCTCAACAGCAAAGACGGTGAGTTTTTACTTCATGCAGCTGCTTCCCTGATCAATAACGAGAACTCATTGATCTCTGCTGCTTCTGTCAGGATGGAGTTCAGGAGGTCAGTGGTTGTTGCAGTGTGTGTTTGTCGCCTCTAGATGGAGCCGTACTGCCGTCAGGATTAAACAGACGATATCAGCTGGTTTTCTCTGTTTCTCGACTTGTCAATGAATCATTCAAACAACAGTGAACTGATCACAGATATTAATCTTCTTCAAAGCTGAACTGAAAC
Source organism: Euthynnus affinis (assembly GCA_029490765.1). NCBI lineage: Eukaryota > Metazoa > Chordata > Actinopteri > Scombriformes > Scombridae > Euthynnus > Euthynnus affinis. The sequence continues at coordinate 29,593,387 of CM055853.1, forward strand.
AAGATCAGACTTTAGATTCACACACTGAATGAAAACATTCATTCATAGTTTGTGAGAGATTCTCTGTGACGCCTTCAGTTCACTTTTATCTGTTTCCGTCCAGAATATAAAAGACTAACAACAAATCTTCAAATTTAAAGCTCTAATCTGTAATGATTCCTCATTAAAATGTGTAAAAACAACTAGACCAGACAGAAGCTTCTCTCCTGAAACCGTCAGGTTGTTGTCACTCAGGTCTAGACCTATGTTCTATATGTTGTTGAGTTGTGTTCTTACATTAATGTTCAAACCCAGAGAAATCTGTCATTTTAATCAAAGTAACGGACCGTTTCATTTGGTGGCCTGTCAATGGCGTCATACCTCCTCTACCAAAGAGTATAGTGCACAAGATGCATGCGTGGGCGCCGTGTTTGTCCGCTACAATGGCGTCTAGCAAAGAGTAACTTACACACATACAAGATAATACATGGGCTTTGTTGTGCTTGTTCCACACAAACTGTTAGAAATGGACTTTTATTCAGTTTGAAGCCACATTTTCATGATAAATTTAGCTGGTTTTTAACTTGATCTTTTAGCCGCAAGAAGGATTTTAGTCATTGGACGTCTGGATCTTAAGTTATCAGAGAAATAAACTGGGCAAATGTTAGCAGCAGCTCGGCTAACAGCCCCTCCAGGAAGTCCGCTGCTCGCCCAACATGGTGGAGAAACACTGATTTTTTTAGCTGAAACTGCTTTATTCAGTGTTTTTACCTGTAATCAGCGGGTCCGTTTGTTCTGGAGAGGAGGAGACCTCTGCGGGTAAAAACATCCTGAACCATCAACACTGGAGTAATCCTATCCCACTGAAGCTGCTGCTTTAACAACCAAGACAACAACTCCCATCATCCCTTGCTGCTTCACACAGTCATCACACTCCGTCTGTTGTTATCAAAGTTTTGGCATTTTTGCTTTTTTAAAATGACGATTTTAAAGCTTTTATTTGATTGTTTGTGTTTAATGGAGAGAAACATTGGTTCATGTGATGATGATGATGATGCTGGAGGACAGTTATTGATCCTCTGTATGTGTTTTCGTCACTGCAGGTCGGCTGGTGGCGAGTCTCATCATGGACTTCCTGCAGGTGTTTAACTTGGACTTCAGTCTCGCCGTCTTCCAGCCAGAGATCAACTCGGTGAGTCGATGTGACCGCAGGCCATCTGTAGGCAGCGGGCGCTGTGGTTTGTGGTTGTGACATCCGTGAATACACAACCTGCTGCGCTGCTGCTGCTGCGGCCTGAAGACACAAACAGAAGGCGTTACTGATCAGTTATTGATTATTCATTAGGCACAGATGCTGATTGGTTGATTCAGATCTTTATTCTGCAGCTGCTCAGTGATTCTGAACGCAGATAACGTCGATGATGCAGCTCAGCAGTTGTATTTATGTCGAGTCTTTAGGTCAAATAAACTGCTGCCGTCGTTCTTGTTGCTGCTTTTAGTTTTTAGAGGTTTTAATTTATCGGACAGGAAGAGGCGGAGCTACGTGACCTTTCACCTTATTGGATGATCTTTGTCTGGTGAATAATGCTGAGATCTGATTACTGAACAGATGTGGTCTGAATGACGTGTCCGGATACAGATCACATGTTGACGCAGAGTAGAGTAGGCGTTATGAAGCTGATAATTACAGCTGTAACTGACTTTTTATTATTGATTCATTATTTTCTGGATTAATTGATTGTTTGGTTCATAAAATGTCAGAAAATGTGGATTAAAATCCAGGAGGACGTCCTCAAGTGTCTCGTTTTGTTCTCAAAGATCTTCAGTTTAGTGTCACAGACATCAAAGAAAATATTCACATTTTATTATTTTCTTCTTAAAACTGATTGATCTTTGCTGCTCTACGTAGTTTTATCTGCGTTCAGTCTCTATGTTGATTTATTGATCTCGTGTTTTGTATTTTAATTGATCTTTTAATCTTTTTGTATAATCTGTACTTATTGTGAGTCTCTGTCGTAGTGAAATGGCAGCGAGATGTGTGTGGAAATATGTGTTGGAGGTTTGAAAGTTAACCCCCTCATAATGAACTTTAGAAATCAAACATCCATCACATCTACAGCAGCATTAAATCCGAACCTTCCTGCTCTTCAATAAACACAGTCGTTCCTAAAGGAGGCGTCTTTGTTTACTTCGAGGAGACACCAGAAAAAAGTCAAAAAGCAGAAAGTCTCACAGAGAACCCAGCCCTTCTGAGGAAAAGGGAACCCCGGCTTTATCTTTTTATAACTCTGCAGCTTCCTGTGACTTACATTTTCGTATGTCGTGTATCTCCATGACAACCAGCAGTTACCCAGAATAATGACTTTTTTGTTCATTGGTCTCCGTCGTGTGAAACTTCTTCCTCAGAGTTGAGATCTAGATCTGGAGGCCTCCGCTCGTTGCAGAAACCACAGCTTTGCTTATATTATTTGACAGTTTTCTAGGTTTTTGATGTTTGTTTGTGTTTTAGTTATTCTTGGTTCAGATCGAGTTCAGTATACGTCACAAGAATGGAGCAAAACATTAAACTATCTGTGATTTGTCACCAGTTAAAATGAGAGAGAGAGAGAGGCTAGACTACAATGAGTACTTTATCTAGATCGTATCTGCGTCATTAGTGAAACCGCAGAGAAGTAAAAGGCATGAATACCACTTACTAACAATTTTTAGCATATGGTTATATCTTTGTCCATTTGAGTTTCATTTTATATTTTATTACAACATATTTGTGACATAAAAAGTACTCAGCCTGCTCAGGGTCCCTGAGGATACCTTGGTACAGTGACAGTTTTAGGCCACCACACAAACATGTCTGGGTTAAACAGCATGGAGCTCAGTTTGCTTCTATTCCCCAACACCGATTAATCATTTTAAACGATTGATTAATTTAATGCTGCTAGCTTGAGGTACCATTTGACGTTTGACAACCTCCTATTTTATAAAATATTGCTTTTATTGTCATCCTACTTTTACTGAGAGCTATCAGTAGCTGCTTTATGGGTACTCTTGAAGAGGATGTTACAATTATACACAGAGACTTTAAGTCTATTTTGGGACAAATACTTTTTTTATGTGACAAGATAAACTGTGTTTGCTGTCTCTAATTAAACACATGGATATGCTGAAGATGAAATATCCTCTTCTTTATCAGTGTATAGTTGTTATTTTGTCTGAACCTGCATCCAGTTTCTTTGTGTAACACTGAAGATCATTTTATATGATGGAAAATATTTAAGCTTCACCTGAAGTGAAATGTTATTCAATCATACGTTTGAAACAATTCATCTGTATCTATCATTTGACTGATATCATTGACTTAACATAATTATTTAACTATTTTTTTTAACTGTTACTACATAAACCACTTTAAACAATTGTCAACTGAATTTCTGCAACAACAATCATTAAATGTTAACACCCTTCCTGAGAGAGATAGAGAGAGCTCGTACACATCTGTTGTAACAGCTGCTGATTAGCTGATTGAAACGAAAAAACGTTATCAAGTTGCCAGGACAGAAACTATCCATCAACATTCAGCCTCTGAAATATGTTTTAGGCAAAAAAAAACAAGTTAGTTTATGGTTTAGTTTCTGTTCCAGTTGTTGATATGAAGAGGAGAAGTGGTTTTTAATTCACAAGAAAAAAGAAATAATTAGTTTATTCTGTTATCAGACAAGTCAAACAGCTTTGGACAGAGGGTCATGTGACTAGTCTGGAAAATAGAGGACGTCCCAATGTGGTCTGAGCGATCGGATGCGTCTTGGTGCATTCACACCTGTATGAGCCGTCCACTAGTGATCAGACAGGAACGATAACCGTTTTATTCCACTTCAGCCGGATCTTTTTTTAACAGGCACTCTGCTCTTGTCCCTGTGTGTATGTGTGTGTGTTTATTTATGTGTGTGTTGCAGCTGAACGGTCTGGACAGTCGGGACCTGATCTGCAAGGATCTGGGTCTGTGTGAGTCGGAGCTGAACAGGAATTCTCCTCTGCTGCTGGAGCTGGTCAGGAGAGGACGACAGAAAGACAAGACGAGCGTCTCAGCTGAGGTGACGGCAGCAACATCAGCTAAAAACTAACAGATTCACAGATTCTTTCCTCCATTTCCTGAAATGTTTGGATGTAAATCTGAATTCTGTGTGAAGGCCGAAAGCATTCAGAAAGTAACACAACAGTTGTTGTTATTTCGAAGATGAAAACAGAGACATTAAATGTTTAGATGTTAGATTCTTGAAACAATCTCAGCTTGGAGTTTGTGAAATGTCTGAAATAATTGATAATGATAATTGTGATGATTTAACCTTTTTCTGAATTAGAACATTTTCACTTCTGTTTGTTTTATTGACCAAATGGAGAAAATAATCATCAGTAGCATCTTTCTACACTGTGACTGTCAGAGTTTGGTTATGTACTGCACATGTCAGTCAGACAAACATGCATTGATTCATAGTGAACATAAAGCTGGGCGCTCATTTAGTTGATAAATAGAGGTTCTTCTTATTAGTTTATTAAAGTGATTGTTTCTGCTGATCAACTTATCGATTGATCGTTTCAGCACCACAAATAGAGAACAAACATTGTTATAGATCTGCAACTATTAGTCCAATAATTGATAATGATAATTGTGATGATTTAACCTTTTTCTGAAATTAGAACATTTTCACTCATCAGTAGCATCTTTCTACACTGTGACTAATAAAACATGTAACTGTCATACAAACACAACCAGAGCTGCTGATTGATTAATTGATAAGTTAAAGATTAACTAAATCGATGAGTCTTTTTAAAGCAAAAACATCAAATGTTTGATGTTCATCTTAGATTATTGTAAATAGAATATTTTTCTGTTTTGGACCGTTTATGGTGTTTCTTCTGCACTCGTCTACTTTCTTTATTAATAATATAAAGATAAAACCTTCATCACACTGATGTTCATTTCATCTCTTATCTTTGTTTTCTATCTCCAGGGAGACAGAAGCAATGTCCCCAAGGTGAGTGTGAGTGTGTGTGTGGGTGTGGGTGTGAATGTGTGGATGTGTGTGTGTTTTAGTGTGTGTGTGTGTGTGTGTTTTAGTGTGTGCGTGTTTCAGTGTGTGGGTGTGTGTTTTAGTGTGTGTATGTATGTGTGTGTGGGTGTGTGTTTTAGTGTGTGTGTTTTGATCTGGGTCATTCTTGGGGTTTTCTCACTGTAGAGATGTAGGTGGGCTGAGTTCTGGTTTCCTGTTGATCTCAGTGTGTCCTGGTTTCTGGTCTCTGCTCAGGTTGCATCTCACTTTGCTGTCAGATGGAGGCGATGATATCAGGACACCATTGATGCTTAGAGCAGGTTATTAACATTCACCTGCAGTCAGTCAGAGTTTTACCAAAACGTATTTGAAAATAATACAAATGTCACTCCTGCAGTCACACAGCAGGTGATAGAGGAGCGAACATGTGCTTTCTTGTGGTTTGATGCTCTCACCTGTCGCACAGTTTAATCAGACAATAAACGCAGGATGTTTCAGACTTAATAAAACTCAGATAACTGATTATTTATAGTGTATAGCGCAGAATGAATCAGCGGTTTCAGCTCCTTTCAGACGTGGGCTATAAAGTGATGCTGCTGTTTTTTGTTCACACTTTGTTATTAATGTCACGTATTCATTCAGACGTGACAGGATGTCAACAGGAAAGAGATGCTGATATCAGTCAGTTGCACATTTTCATCATTTAGATGTCAGAGAGTTTGGTTATGTACTGCACATGTCAGTTAGACAAACGTGCATTAATTCATAGTGAACATAAAGCTGGACACTCATTTAGTTGATAAATAGAGATTCTTCTTTTTAGTTTATTAAAGTGATTTGTTTTGGTTTGGATTGAGATAATGAAGCTGCTTTCTGTGGGTCAGACATGATGAACATCAGATTGAAGAGCCGCAGGTCTCAGTGGACAGAACCAGGTCACATGATGTTTAATCATTAACAGTGATCATGTGACAAATGATTAATTTGTTTATTTAGTATAAAATGTACTGACCGAAGCCATAATTGTGTCCTGAATGTTCATCCATGAATGTAAATAATGTCAACGGACTAAAGTAGAAGGACACCGACATTGAAAAGGCCTTTAAAAACTGTTTTGGTTCCTGTTTTTGATCATTTTTGACGAACAAAAGTTGTTTTCCTTCCTCTTCTGTTCCTGCTCTGTCGTAGGAACTTTCTCAGAAACAGATCACGTCCGCACGGAAGAAGTTTGACCTACATGACAAGGTAAATATCCAAAATATTGACAGTAATTAGTTTCTGTCCAATCGCAGCCCAGTTTGTTAACGTGTCGGTTATTGTTTTGTGTTTTCTGGTTCAGGACCGGAGCGGCTCGGTTTTAAAAGATGACCTGAAGTTGGTCTTCACGGATCTGTTCCCCGGTTTGAACAAGTGAGTCTGAAGCAGGACCAGACTAATGTTTCAAGATGTTAAACCTCCTTCATAAAGGAAGGAGTGACTAATTTTAAACCCTACCGGGGAACCACTCAGAGATTCTGTCTGAGATGAAGAAGAGTTGAAAGTCACCTTCCTCCTCAGAATCATGACTCAGTCATATCTGAATATACGTACTGATCGTAATCTCTGATGCACATCAGCAGTAAACCTCCAGAAACTTTCACTTAAAAACAGGATGGAAAACACAGTAATACACTGATAGTTATCTAAATTCCATTTGAAATGACAAAGTAAAGTTATCATTGTGCCATAAATCATTTACCTATTAATATCAATAGAACAGACAGATGACTAACGAGGCAGCAAATAGTTAAATAAATAAGCCATTAACACAAAATCTTGTTCATAATACAAGAAGCTGTGAACATTCAGCAGACTTTTACTGGAAACTGTTTGATAAGAACAAGCAGAAACATCTGATGAGCTTTGACCGGCTCTTTAATCATCATGTTGGTTCAAACAGGTCGACATGTTGCTGTCCGCTTGTTTCCATCTTTCACATCAGCAAAAGCTTTTTCATACAAAAGTCAGATGAAAAAAAAAGTTTAAAATTCACTTTGTGGTGACAGGATGAGTTTACAAACTAAGCTAAGGCTAAGATATGAACCATCATAGTTTGGTCTCATCACTCAAAATAACTTTTTTCCAGGGTGTTCCTGGCGTTGTCATAGTAACGGCCGTTGACCGTTCAGCCCATTTTTGTTCCTCCTTATTGTTCATCTTGAAACAGCCACATGCAGCTCTCAGCTTAAGTTCTATATCAGGGTTTCTTAACTGAAATATTTGTTGTTCTACCTGACTGTGGAGCTTCAACACTACTGATTGGTGTTTTCTAATCTCTGGATATCTTTTTACATCCTTCTCCTGGTTTATAAAGTTGAATTCACTTTTCTTTTGCTTTCCTCATGACTCAGTATCCAGTAAAGTCAGAAACTTATTGACTGTTTAAACACAGACACTGATTACAGGTGTGAAACGTTTAAACCTGTGTGTTTATTATCAGCTCAAACATTCAAGGGGATGTAAACTTTTGATCAGACCCATTTTGGTGATTTCAGTTATAATTATGATTTAAAAAGATACAAATACTTTTTTTTTTATGTGAAAATAAATGTCTTCACCTGACCACTATCCCTAGAAATCACACTCGGCATGTTTCCATCATTTCACTCAGATTAAAAATTAAGTTTAACTGTTTACACATCACATTAATATAAATAATAATGAACGAGTGGATTTGATTGGTTGTTTGTGACCTGCAGGAACATGCTGGAGAGGTTCATCACTGATGAGCTCAGAGCTGCTGGTAAAACCCTCAATAAAAGTAAGATGTTTAATATTTTACACTGATATTGTACATGAACTATGAAGGCAGGTAGATGTGCCAGTTTCAGTTATGTTCATCCGCATCAACCACTAATCTCAAAGATCATTTATCAGCTTTCATACACAGAACCGCAGCTCTGATCAACATGTGGCTGATCTTTATCTGCATCGTGTGCTGTTTGTGCTCTCAGCCGTAGACTTCCAGCTCTTCCTGGGCCTCTACAAGCGTCTCTTCGCTCAGTGCAGAAGTGTGGTGAGACCTTCCTTCTCTTTGTCACGTTGATGTCAGACCCTGTAGTGAATTTATCCTCTCAGTGTTTGTCTTTTACGTGTAGGCCTGCAAACAGACAAGAAGAAGCTCCAGATTTGTTCTTAATTGGCACATTTGAGTGATTTAAAACTTTCAGAAAGCGCTCAGAGTTTTGTTTAAATACGATAAAATATAATATAACACAACCCAGATGTTTCTCTCCGTGTTGCATCAGCTGCTGTAGGCTGTGATATTCTCTCCTCTGACGCACTGCCCTTTTGAAAGGTGCGTTTCAGTCGTCGCGGAACATTTTGCTTCTCATTTTGGCGCCATGGTTACCACATAGCCACCAGCTGCGAGTCATTTAGAGATTTGGATATGACATCAGACCAGAAATATATTAAAATGAACTGATATGAAACGTTCTATTATTGATGATTATGAAAAGCCATCAAACTGTAGAAACTCTGCGTGGGCCGGACGTAATATCCCTGTGACATCACATGGCACCTCTCACATTAGTCACAGAGCATTTAGATTTAGAGACACGTCTTTTGGTTTTTTTTAAGCATCTTATCAGCGTGGCATTTGAAGTTCTCACGTCTGAGTAAATGTCAGTCACTTTTATCTTGAGTCAATCTTCCACATTTCTGTAATGTTTTAACACTTTCGAGTCTGAGGTTTTTTGTGTAGCAACAACCATGGCAACCACCCTGTCAAAATCATCCAATCAGTAGAAGGCTCAGGCGTGTGTGTGTAAATTAACAGTCACTTTATTCAAACAGTCGTAAAGAAAGCAAAGGAAATACATTTAATAAGCCGAGGAGGGCGGGAGTAAATGTACGATACAGACTACAGTAGGGCTGTAGTCAACCAAAGAAAATCTTGGTCGACTAAAATTGTAAATAATCTGCGACTAATCGATTAGTCGTGGGGGGTGGGGGGCACAGTGAATTCTGCAATCTGTATTTCTCTGTTTAGCGTCTTCCGGCTAGGCTAACCCATCATTGCTAACTTTGGAGCTAACTCCCTTCACTTTTCCAGCACTTGGAGAAATAACAGACGTGACTTTTCATCATTTAACTGACACACTGTAGTCTGTGCTGTACATTTACTGCCAGACTGACAACTTACCGCTAAACTTTTCCTCTGCTCCACTCGTATCCACCGTCACTTTCTCTGCGTCCAACTCGCTACGCTAACATGCTACGCGATGACGTATAACAGAGTTGCTCGTTTCCCAGGCAACAACACAACGGTTGACTCACGCGCTGCACAGACTCCCAAACGCTAAATATTTCTGAATGAGTGGATATTTGTTGTTAATTCTGGCATTAAAACATATTTTTTGGCCTGGCGGGGGTTCTTGTTGATATAATCGTAGGAGAAACACTGATTCAGTAAAAGTTCAGTACATTTAGTAAACGCTCAGTAACGTTGTGTACAGTTAGACCTCCGCTCCGGAGTTTGGGCGAGTCCAAAGTTGTGAAAACAGCGGGGGTGTTTTGAATACACCCCCGTTTTCAAAGGTAGTTTGTTAGTCTGTCCCCCCCGCTGCAGGAAAATAATGGATTAATCCCAGAAAGCTGCTGATGTAGCACTTTTCTCCTTATGAAAGTAACAGGGAGATTAGTCGACCAATGAGAATTAAGTCAGATGAGAGAGTATCGACCAATTAATGGACAAGTCGACCAACAGACTACAGCCCTAGACTACAGTGTGTCAGTTACTAAATGCTTCCTGCCTAGCCTGACGACGCTAAACAGATAAATTAAGGATGGACGTATATAAACATGTCACCAGACCAAACCAATCAAATGAACCCTGCCTCCTTACAGAAGCACTCGTTTTAGTTTTGGAGCGTCCCGTACGGGTGGATACCCTGTAACAGTGTTCATCTACTCCCGCCCTCCTGGGCTTATTAAATGTACTTCCTTTGCTTTCTTTACGACTTTTTGATTAAAGTGTCTGTTAATTTACACACATGCGCCCGTATTCATTACCATAATAGTGCATACAGTATAATAGCAGCCGCTTAGCACAGCGCCCCCTGTCGGTGTGCTGGAGGAGAAAACAACTTCATACGGGCGAGCGCGTCCGCAAGGAGCCAGGGTTCTTTCATTGGTCAACACAAAACCGGGCCTTCTACTGATTGGATGGTTTTGACAGGCTCGTTGCCGTGGTTGTCGCTACACAAAAAAATCCGAGAGCAGAAATTTCGCGAGTGCGCAGAAGGAGCCTGAGTGCGAGGAGAAGAGTTGAAGTTTGAGCACAAGCAGAGGATGTTTGAGTGCGAGGGAAGGTTTTTGTTTTTTAAGTTACAAAATTTGAACGTAAAATCAACAAAGTATGCTCTCAAATTTATATACTACGCTCTTGAATAAAGATAGGGAATAATCTCCATAGATGAACACAAAGACCGCAGCAGCACGGAGATGAAGTTAGCTTCTGATTGAGAGTGAAACTTAATAAAGGTTTCACTGGTCTGTAAGTGGGTTGTAAACAGTGTTCAGGCTTTTTCCACATAAAGTGTCCAACTACTTTCCACATCTGGTTGAAACTGGTTGTTATCTATTAATAGATTGATATTAACAATAATTTAAAATAAGTTTCCGTTAACTTTCCCCATAACATCCAAATCTAAAACCACCGTTTGCTGTCGTCTGCAGAATATTAACGGTTCTTTACCCTCACAAGTCGTGACTCATAATGTCCAGGCAGCTGTATTTATTTCAGTTCCTCTAATTAAACTACTGACGCTGGCAAATGCGTTTGCTGGTTTCTGATTCTTATTCTCACTGTTTGGGAACATTTCTGTGAGTGGACCGGAGCTCGTCGTTCATCAGGCTGAAAGCAGAGATTCAGTTTGTTGGAACAAACTTCAGAGAGAAAAAAGTGAAAGCGGTTCAGGAGAAGAAAATGTTCTAACATGAGGCTTCGTGTGTTTGGAGCTTTGTTGTTACGATACAACATGTTACCCCGGCCAACAGTTGCCCCTGTGCCAAGCTAAACTAAGCACATCCTGCGTCCGCCTCTGTGCCGGACACTCAGACACGAAACTGAAATTCATCTGAAACTTGATCAGACAGAAATCGAGAGCGCTTGTTTTACTTAGTGACCAGAATCAGTCTGTAAGTAGTCGATCATTATCTGGAGCTGCTTGTTTACTAGAAGAGTGAGCTCAGTCTGTGACGTTTGGCGTCTCTTTTCAGGTCGTTCAGGACGCCGATGATGTCGTTCAAACTCACGGTCAGTTTCCTGAGGAGAAGGTCAGCTCGCCGGGCGTCAGTAAGGTACGTACGACTCGCCCGCTGTTCAGTTCTCTCTCCTGTCAGCAGCTAGTTCTGTCTGTTTGTGATGTTTTCAGTTGTGTCGCTTTAAGATTATATTTGGTTTGATTGTTGCTCCCACGTTGCAGATAAATCTGTCCTGCAGCGATTTCACATCCGGATGAGTGAAAAGTGTCAAATTAACAGAATATAGAGGAAGTGATCTCATGCTGCATATTTGGTGGAGTGGACTGGTGTTAGTGAACAGTTGCTGCTGAATGTTTTAGATCAGGGCCTCGTTTCCCAAACATCCATCCTGTGAACCTTCTGAAGCCGAAGAGCTCGTTTCCTCACAGCGCCGTGACTGAAGGCTTTTAGAAGTGTGCATGTTGTGCACATATTTACGCTGTTCGTGCTGTTCGGTCTGAGGCAGCAGCGGCAGAATGAAGCACATTCATGTAATCTGATCTTCAGAGCGATCAGAGAAACTCTCGTAACCTCTGAGACTGATCGTTATCTGGAAACGAGGCCCAGATCTCAAAACGTCAGCGAGTCAGGTGATGTCATAGGCAGGTGAGTGGATGATGTCATTGTCAGATAAATAGATGATGTCATAGTCAGGTGAATAGACGATGTCATAGCCAGGTGAGTAGATGATGTCATAGTCAAGTGCGTAGATGATGTCATAGTCAGGTGAGTAGATGATGTCATAGACAGGTAAATAGATGATGTCATAGACAGGTAAATAGATGATGTCATAGTCAGGTAAATAGATGATGTCATAGTCAAGTGCGTAGATGATGTCATAGCAAAGTGCGTAGATGATGTCATAGACAGGTAAATAGATGATGTCATAGACAGGTAAATAGATGATGTCATAGTCAGGTAAATAGATGATGTCATAGCCAGGTAAATAGATGATGTCATAGCCAGGTAAATAGATGATGTCATAGTCAGGTGAGTAGATGATGTCATAGTCAGGTGAATAGATGATGTAATAGCAAAGTGAGTAAAGATGATGTCAGTCAGGTGAATAGATGATGTCATAGACAGGTAAATAGATGATATCATAGTCAGGTAAATAGATGATGTCATAGTCAGGTGAATAGATGATGTCATAGCCAGGTAAAGATGATGCTGACAGCTGCTGTCCTGTCGTGTCAGATCCCCAGGTATAGAGGTCCAGATCACAGAGGACAGAGTCAGACAGCAGCGAAGGTAGAAACCTGATGACCTCACAGCTGCTCATCACTCACTAACCCTCACAGTGAAGGACCAGTTCACACTTTTCAAGTCTGTTTTTAAACCGACAGTCAGGAGAACAAATGAAGAAGGAAACACGTTTGTCTCGCTGTAATCGTTCCTCCGGCTGCTCGTTCTGCTTCTGCAGCTAAATATGAGCTGAAAACACAAACGGAGACAAACGGAGACGTTCCAGCTCAACACTTCTACTTTATACTGAAGATGTTTCACAGACAGGAAAAAGCGCTGACAGGGTTTTATAAACCTTATGTTACAGCTCTTTTCTTAATCTATCGAACACAGACTTATCGATGACGTCATGCCTCACCCCGTCTCCAAAGAGTTTTATTTCCTCTGTCTTCCTGAACTTCCTTTAACCTTTAAGCTGTTGATGCAGCACGAGACAGGAACAATTCATCATTATCTGTGTGAGATAGTAGCCCACGTAAACACTGCAATCATCATCATTTCTGTAACATCAACACTCAGCAGATAACTCCGTCTTGGATATTTAGAGCCAGAAGTTAAAACCATATTTGGACGAGACGGTGGAGCATCGCATGTGATGATATAATCAGACTGAACAGATGTGCAGCTCAGCGGTCGTCACGTGTGTCCAGACAGTCCTGCTTCAGTCTTAAAAACTTGGAAAAACAGACTTGAAAAATGTTGAATCTGTCCTTTAAAGACGTTCTTAGAGCCTCATCACGCAGAATAAAAACAAACCTTCATCCAAACTGACATCTGCTCTTCTGCAAGTCATAAATCACACATATGATCTTCTTCTTCTTTCCACTAATATCGGCACCTTTAATGTCCATCCTCCTATAAACATGCACAGATAGAAGAAGTGTAACATCAGCCTCAACCGACCTTATCCGTGTTGTTTGAAACTTTTCTCCTTAATGAAGGACTGAAGCTTGTTGCTGTGATCATCCCTCCTGTTCATACTGACCATCAGAAGATCCTTCATGAAGCTAAAATGAAGCTTCAGCGTCCAAATGAGTCAAATCCAGTAGATATCTTTCAGCGTTACAGTCTTTTTAGTGGCAAAGTCCCTCTTTTTGTTTCTATACTTCCACCTGCAGCTCAACAGGGAAACACAAAGAGGAGAATTTGATGATTGAGCTCTGAAGTGTGAGAGGATTCATCTGCTGAACAGAGAGAGGTGACCTACATTCAGTCAGTGATGGTAAATGTGTAAAAGTGGGAGGATATCACTCACACTGCTGCTGCTGCTGCTGGGAACATCTGGAGTTTAATGACAGTAAATTAACAGATTCTAGAGACTGAAGGTTGACTGGCAGGTTATTTAAAGAGAAGAAGAAGAAGAATGTGAAATGTAGTTTGAGAGAAACTGAGACGAACAAACAGGACGATGTGCAGAATCCCTCCCTGCTGAAGTTTCGATCGTTTTGTTCTTTAACGACGATGAAGGTTTAAAACGGGTCAGAGTCTCCGAGGACGTCGACTGAAATGACTTTACGTTCAGCGGCGCGGCTGGTTTTACTGGTTTTA
>CM055853.1:29612491-29624991 GCA_029490765.1 Euthynnus affinis
TGAGCAAATAAACTGATTTGTATTCAGACCAGTTTGTTTTTGTTTTTACTGCATGGACGCCGTTACCATGACGTCACCTGTTTGGCTTCTGAAGCGAGCTGCTCCGGCCGTCACTGCCTAACTCCCAGCCAATCAAAAATGGGCAAACAGGCTTTTACAGCTTAATAACATTTAAACGGTTTATAAAAACATTCAGCCCCCCGTACAGAGCTAGCTTTAGAGACTGAGACTGTTGTTTGTTCCAGCCTGTAAACATCTTTATTTCTGCTGTAAACGTTTTTATTTCTGCTGTAAACTTGGACATTTTAACACGGAGGTCTTTGAATGACTCCCTTTTTGGCGCCTCGTGTGGCCGTTTGAGGATTTGCAGCTTTTAGCTTCATTTTTCAGACGCAGACGTTCCTGCTTCATTAGAACTAATTATTCTGTGATTCTGACTGAAACTGCAGGAAAATGTTCATTAATCACCTGGTTCAGGTCGATCAATACTCGTTTGTTATTGATCCAAACTGAACAGCTGGTTATTGATTGTCAATAACTTGTGTTTCTGTTTTAGTTTAAACTGGAAACAATTTGAACTTTTAGTGTAAATAAACCATAAAATATCTTCATATTGTCATTTATCACTGAAAGTTTGTAGTTAACGAGCTGAAACATGAAAAACAAACAAAGTGGTTTGATCTTTTAATTAGTCTGGATGTTCGTTTGGAGACGTCCCCATAAACCATGTTAGTGAACATTTAGCTAACCGCTAACAGCCTCCCTGAACTCTACAGCTGCCAACTAGCCGTATGTCACCCATCCAGTAACCAGCGCTGCATCCTAACGACCACTTTAAAAATCTACAATGCTTAGCAGCAACCTCCCAGAATGCACCTCACCAACACTCGCCAGCAGCGTCCAACCAGTTTAGCATCAAGACAGCAGTTTGTTTCATTCTCTTTCTTGCAGAGAGTCGAATGTTCGGATTGATTCGTCTCTCATGTTTAAATATGAAGCTACAGCCAGCGGCCGCTTAGCATAAAGACAGGAAACAGGTGGAAACAGCTAGCCTGGTTCTATTCAAAGCTAACGAAAGCTCCTCTAAAGCTCCCTGATGAACTCGTTATAGACCAGAATATGACTTCACTGTCCTTCAGAGGGGAAATCACCTCATACTTTAAACATAGATCGAACGTGATAACACGAAACCACGGAGACGGAAAAAACCTTAAAATATAAAATGCACCATACTAGACCTGCAACCGTGTTTATTATTGATCCATAAAATGTCAGGAAATGTGGATCAGTGTTTCCTGAAGAGCAGTTATGAGTTACTGTTTTATTATTTGCATGCATAAAGTTCTCTGCTGGATGTTCAGGCTCTCGGCTGCACGCGTCCGTCCAGCGGCTGCAGACGTCCGTCCAGCGGCTGCAGACGTCCGTCCAGCGGCTGCACGCGTCCGTCCAGCGGCTGCAGACGTCCGTCCAGCGGCTGCACGCTTTGCTCAAGTTTGTTTTTGCTAACCAACATGTTCACACCTTGCTGCCCACACATTCACACTTAGGATGGAAAACTGGCACCCTGCATATTTATAACCATTCCTTCCGTTGTGTACTTTGATCATAAATATCACCTCAATCTACCACCAGCCTTCTTTTCCAACTCACAGACATGTGAAATGTGACCCTGACTACACACTGCTGTTTAAAGACGTCAAAAGCCAAAAAAGGTTGGAAACCACTGGTTTCATCTTTAACAATGTGTTGTATTTTAAAAGCTTGTTATATTATCCATTGTGTCAAATCTGCATCTGAAAAGTAAATAAAGCTGCTGTTGTTTATATTTTGATATTTGTGGTCAGCAGTGGAGACATGAGACTTCTGATGTCTGAAAGCTGGAAATGTTTATAGAAGCCAAGTGGAGAAGTGAAAACAGTAAAGAGCAGAGTGTTCTGTCCTCTGAAGGTCTTCCAGTCTTTATCAGCTACAATATGAACAATCAGTCTGATTGTTTCTAAACAGGGAACTGCACTTTACCCCTGACAGTTTAGGTCACGTCTGACCGTGTCGTCCATCTGTCTGTGTTGTCTAGGAAGGTCTCTGACCTTGGTAACCATGGCGATACCCTCTATCAGAGAGGTTTCCACCTTCCCTAAAACATCAGACAGCTGAAGTCTCAGAGAGAAAACGTCTCCTTCCTGATTGTGACCTCAAAGCCGAGCCTGACCCAGCGTGACCCCTGAAGATGCAAAGCAGCTGTCAGATAGGTGTAGTGCAGGAGAAAGAAGCATCAGATGGAAACACTCCTGTAAAGTACAAGAACCTCTAAACTGGACTTCAGTGAATGAACTCCGTTACTTTGCAGCTCTGCTTCACTACATGATTCAGTAGCTTGAAAAACATATTTAATGAAATGAAATATATTTTTGGCAGCCTAAAATATGTGTTTAACCAAAGTGTGTGTGTTTATGTGCTCACTAAAACACACACAAACGTGTTTATGTTACAATAAAAAGATCATTTTAACTTCTCCAAACTTGCCAAACCTCAAAATTTAAAACTGTTTGGAAACATGGAAAGTAAAAACAAACAAGTTTGTGATGAGAGCAACGTGAGGAAAGAGGAAGGAGTCTGAGAGACACACACACTCTCACTGACACACACACACACACACACACTCACTCTCACACACTTACACACTTCCCCTTTTATCAGACTGTACTGGCTGATCGTCTCATTGCCTCCGTAAAAAGCGTCGAGGGAAACCAGCAGCAGGATCAAACTTCACACCTGTGAGTTCTGTTTTTATTCTGCACTTTAGTTTTGTTTTTAGTTTTATTGCTTTTTTTTTTTTTTTCCTTTTTGGTTCTTTGTTATTTCTCAGTCTGTCATTTTCAGGAATGTAACTCCACTTCTTTGCTCTTCTGTTGCTTGTTAAGTTAAAGTAAAGTTTATTTCTGGAGGACATTAAAACACAGTTTAAACCAAGAAGAAACAAAACAACAACAACAAACAGCGAGAGACAAACACAGAATCATAGACGACAGATTATTGGAGCAAAAAGAACCGCAAATATAAATGTCATCAGGCTGGATTACAAACAGCTGCAGATTAAGAACTAAGTAAAGTGAAGATAAAGTAAAAGCTGAACTTTCTTTAAATGTCTGGAGGCTTTGTTTGAGAAAAAGTTTCACTTCTTTTCACTCGTAGACAAAGGAAAGAGAAATATGCGGATAAACTTGTTCCTTTGGTTTGTTACATCATCAGCTGCAGGTATAATCTCTCAGATTAGATAACACCTCAGTCGACCCTCTGCAAGTTTCCCTCCTGAGTCGCAGAACTGAAACAACAAATAAGACGTTAGAGGAACTTTCAGCGGTTTAATGAAATCTATTTGTTTCAGGATCAGTTTCATATGTTTAATATTAATGTTTAACGCTGTAAATAAATACATTAATACAAAATCTGTGAACTCAGATTAAAGCAGCAGAGCCTCTCAGGAGTCTGTGCCCTCGGTTTCGTCTCTCAGGCGACGTACGCGCAACATGCAGATAAAACTCAGCACTGAAATCTGTCAGTATGTTGTAAAAAATAATATATATACTGAATAATAATGTTTATTCATGCAACACTTCAAATTAGTAATAACAGTGCTTAATGCTGCATCAAAACAGTGAAAATGTTGATCAATAGTTTGAATAAAACTATAAAACAACGAGAATAAAGAATAAAATGAGATCCAATCAGAAGAATAAAGATTTAATGTTTAATGCAGATAAACAACATATTCTGTCATTTATTCAGAGAACGTGTTTGCATTCTCACTTTCTGTAGTTTTGTTTTTATCATTTTGTGAGAAATACATTCAATCATACAACTTAAACAACAACATAATAATAATAATTATAAAGTTAATTTGTATAACTTCTTTCAATAACAACAACAACATAAAATAATTCACAAGCTAACCGATAATACGTTTAAGAAGTGATTTAAATATAAATTAAAGCTGTAAGCAGCGTTGATCGGGCCACTCTGTGTACGTCAGGGCCTCGCAGCGCCATCAAAGGACTTATGTCACGTTTTCAGACGTGGGCTGACAGGTGTGAACATCTGGTGCAGATTGCAGCGTGCACAATATAGTTATAGCAGCTTCCTCTGTTCCGCTGTCAGGGTGAAACGTGTCTCTGTTCACACCTGAATCATCAGAATCCTAAAAGTTTTGGGCCTTTTCACTGTAATTTCAAATAATAAATAGAAAATTCTTGATGAGTTTGTGTGTAAAAGGAGTTATAGTCTATTTATAGAAAAGTAAAGACTTTTAACCCACATGAGCTGGTCAGAGTGTGACTGACATGTCAGGTGTGTAGAGACAATCAGTAGCTGCAGCTCATATATTTGAATGTTGAGTGTGAGTGAACACCTGTTTGACCTGCTTTCACATAGTTTTAGATACAAACTTCATTTGAATTTTAAATGAATCACCAGACTTTGACCTACAAATCTGGAATTTACATGTGTTTTCTATCTTTTACTGTTTTTGAGATATCAGAGTTTTAAAGTCTTTTCTTGCTCCTCCTGTGATTTTATAATGACTGTGTATTGCAGAGTGACATCACCAGGAGCAGCTGGAGGATTTTTCATGACTTTCTCATGACTTTGGCCAAATCTGACATTAAAAATCATATTTTTGTAGGAAATTTTGTTGCAAATCCATTGATGCAGGTTTGAAAGTGGTCGGACTGATAGTTTAGACGTCAGAAGCTTCAGTTTGACACAAAGTTCATGCCCATAGATTGCCTCCCCATTGCTTTACACTTTAAGGTGCAATGTGGCACTGCAACTTTCAGGGCTTATAAAATCCGAACAGTTTGAATTATTACAAAGTTTTCAGCAACTTTTGTTCAGCACAGTCATAAGTCACATATTAAAGTTACCAGACCTTTAGATACCATTAACGCCCTCGGCGGACATAACGTTTGTTCAGGGGCCAAAATTGGTGCAAAGTCTTTGAAAGTGAGATTGTAGGTCTTGATGAGACGAATGATTGAGTTTTGGTTCGAGGTTTGGTTACATAGGTGGCGCTAGTGAGCACAGTTTGGCACTTTGGGGGTTAATTTTTACATTTTATCTAATTTTTCACCAGACCTGATGTGTGTGCCAAATTTGGTGAGTTTTTGAGCGCTTAGGTTTTAGGTTACAGTTTAAGTCCTTTAATAATAAAGAAAGAAAGAAACACATGAAATACAATACGGCAATAACAGAAAAAAGATAAATATCACAATAAACACCATTTAAAAAATCATAACTGAACAAATTGCTGTTAATCAAAATTAACAGCTGCTGCGACACAAGAAAAACTGTTTATCATTTTAACATTTAAACTTAAAGTTTCTGGTTTTTATTTTAAATATGAAGCTTTTTCCCACCAAAGAAAATTTATGATTTATGATAAAAACAGACCTGAATTTAATATCTGAGGCTTCGGGCCCCCGTTGGCCCCAAAAACGGCCCCCAAGTTCTCGATCCATCAGTCAGTTTGTTGTTATTTAGAGTGTAAATATAAACAATATAAAACTAAATCATCTGATCAGCTGCAGTCTCCTTTTTACTCAGATGAAGCTTTAAAATCAGGGCCTCAGGGGCCTCAGGGGCCTCGTCAGACTTTGATCTGGGTTTAAAAGGTTTAAATTAATCTTGTTCTCTTTGATATACTATATCAAATAAACAGATTCAGTTCTATTTACATGTTTAAACATAAAAGTCATATGAGTTTCCATTCAAATATATAAATATTTTATTATTATTATCATTATTATTATTATTATTATTATTATTATTAAGCAAGTAGGTGACAAATACATAAACAACAACATATAAAGTGCATATCTGCAGGTCCAACTGTTAATTATTGACCAGATATTGTAGTAAATGACTTTCTATACAGACATATTTGGGTTAAAGTTATTCCGGCTTCAGTCGGGTTTACGGAAGTTTTCTGTGATTGAGGAACCATCTGCACCTGTGAGCAGGTGTTAGTCAATAAAATATGTCAATAAATCTCATTTCTGACCTGCTTCCTGCTCTTCAGAGGAGGATGAGATCTCCTCAGGGCTTCCTGCAGCACCATCTTCAGGACAAACAGCAGAATTTTCATTAAAATTCACTTTTTCTACAATTTATTTCTGCAAATAAAAACACAGCCGAAGCTTTTATATCAAAACAGGAAACAGAGACTTCAGAGAGACACTTTAAAATAAGAGATGTGTTTAATTTAAGAAAACTGAACTGGAGGCGGCGACGCGTGTTGTTGTTTGAGCTCATTTTATATTTCACGTGACATTAGAGATAAGGGAAGTCGCAGAGGACAAACTGAGCTGCTGTCGTTCGGCTCGCAGCAGAAGTAACGAGCAGGAACACGAAGCGTCTGAGGAACTTTCAGCTTTTTAATAAAACCTCTTTGTTTCTGCTTCTCATCAGTTCTGTTCATCTGTGAGATCAAAGGTCAAAGCTTTGCCCTGAGCTTCGCCTGTCAGGCAATGTACCTGCAACCTGAGAGCAAGCCTGCAGACAGGACTCAGGGCTGAAATGAGGTCGTAGTGTTGTACTGGTCTGTTACTGTTTTTCTAATATTAAACATCTTTTAAAAATATTTCTCAGGTATACATTATTTAGTTTGTGTTTTGATAAAAAATAACATGAAGTCAACTTTTATTAGTTTCTTTATTTCATGAATTAAATTCAACCATTTTACAACTTCAACAAAACTGGTGATGCTAATTGATGAAAAATAGTTTTAGGAGGTGTTTTAAATGCATCTTTAAACAAAGACACAACACAAATCCAATAATTATTTACTTATTTAATATTTATTGAAACACAGAAAAGTAAATGAGATGAAGTGACATGACAGAGTCTTTGCTGTTAGTCGCTTCTGGTCCTCTTTAAAATGGTTTGATCCCAGTAAAGATCCAGAACAGAACAAATCAAACACCACCACAGCTCCACTGGCTGTCAGGTATACTCTCTATAATATGTAATTAACATCCAGAACCACATCAGCTCATGTTTGGTTTCATTCATTCGTCTTTTTTGTTTTGTTTTTGCGTCTTTCCTTCACGTCTGATCAAGTACATTTCAAACATAACAACAATAAAAGTAAATTAAACATACAACATATAATATTATGTTTCTTCTCTTCTTAGACTTTATACGAAGAGTTTTGGAGGATTTCTTTCATCTCCAACAGAATCAATGTTAAACTCGATTACATTATAAATAAATGTTCGACATAACAGATGAGAACATTCACTAAACTTCTTCCTTTCTTGCTTTGAGGTAAGACAGCAGTCCGTCTCTTCGCTCACTGATCGACGTACACGTTTGATCTCAGGAGGCAGAAGAATGAAACCACATTAGACGGGAACTGGGTCATTGTGTGTTTCAGGTTGAATTGACCTCATTCTCTGCAAACTTCCTCCTCGTGTTCACACATCTGAAAACAAACACTCACACATTGATCGACCACAAAATGGAACGCTTCTCGTCTAAAATCTTCAACAGGACGAATTCAAAACCTCCCGTCATATAAATGATCAAACATTGTGACATTTGCACCAGTTTCATATAATTTAAATATGTAATGTGGGATTGTTTGATAGTTTTTACATCAGACTCATTTCTGTCCTAAATTAACTCCGTGGAAGCTGTAAACTATGTCACCGATGTTTCTCATTAACACAAATTCAAAACCAGTAAAAGTTTTCTCTTAAACATGTTTTTTGTCCTTTTATCTGCAGGTGCTGAAGATAAAAAGATCTAAAATTGATCTGTTAAAGCTCTAATCTGTAATGATTCCTCATTAAAATGTGTAAAAACAACTAGACCAGACAGAAGCTTCTCTCCTGAAACCGTCAGGTTGTTGTCACTCAGGTCTAGACCTATGTTCTATATGTTGTTGAGTTGTGTTCTTACATTAATGTTCAAACCCAGAGAAATCTGTCATTTTAATCAAAGTAACGGACCGTTTCATTTGGTGGCCTGTCAATGGCGTCATACCTCCTCTACCAAAGAGTATAGTGCACAAGATGCATGCGTCGGCGCCGTGTTTGTCCGCTACAATGGCGTCTAGCAAAGAGTAACTTACACACATACAAGATAATACATGGGCTTTGTTGTGCTTGTTCCACACAAACTGTTAGAAATGGACTTTTATTCAGTTTGAAGCCACATTTTCATGATAAATTTAGCTGGTTTTTAACTTGATCTTTTAGCCGCAAGAAGGATTTTAGTCATTGGACGTCTGGATCTTAAGTTATCAGAGAAATAAACTGGGCAAACGTTAGCAGCAGCTCGGCTAACAGCCCCTCCAGGAAGTCCGCTGCTCGCCCAACATGGTGGAGAAACACTGATTTTTTAGCTGAAACATCCTGAACCATAAACACTGGAGTAATCCTCTCCCGCTCCACACTGTCATCACACTCCATCTGTTGTTATTGTTTTGATTGAGACGCTCTGTTTTTTAATGAAGACATTTTTTTAATGGTTTTTATTTATCGTGATGCAGGATGACTGACAGAAAACAACATCAATACTTTGTCCAACATGGCAGCTTCAGATCTGCTGCCTCTCAGTCTCATAATCAAACATCAGCCTCTAAATCAGGACTTTAGTTTTTGTGCTTAAATCTGTTGATTTTAGCAACATTCACAGTAAACTGACTCCTTTAGAAACCATTGCTGCTCAGTTTGACGTTCTGTCTGATCTGTCTTTACAGCAGAAGAAGATGACCACGCCAAATCCATTTGAGCAAATGGCTTACACCCAATACGACTACTACGACGATGAAAACATAACTGATTACGAAGTGGTTTCACCTTGTTTACACGAGAACAACCAAAGTGTGGAGATGGTGCTTGGACGGTACATCCACTCCATCATCTTCATCCTGGGCTTCGTGGGAAACAGCCTGGTGATCATCACCTACGCCTTCTACAAGAGGACCAAGTCCATGACTGACGTTTACCTGCTGAACGTCGCCATCGCCGACCTGCTGTTCGTGGTGTCGCTGCCTCTCATCGTCTACAACGAGGCGACGTCGTGGTCGATGGGACCGGTTGCCTGCAAGCTGCTGCGCGGCAGCTACAGTGTGAATCTGTACAGCGGCATGCTGCTGCTCGCCTGCATCAGCACCGACCGCTACATCGCCATCGTCCAGGCTCGCCGCAGCTTCCGGCTGCGCTCGCTGCCCTACAGCCGCGTTATCTGCGTCATCGTCTGGGTCTTTGCTTTGCTGGTGTCTGTCCCTACCTTCTACTTCTACCACTGGTACAAGCCGTCACACACGCATGATGTGTTCATGATTGAGGAGTACAACGCCACCAACCATGCTGACTACGTCTGCGAGTTCTTGTTCTCGAGCAACACAACAGCGTGGACGGCAAAGGTGGCCGTCCCCAGCACCCAGCTGGCCGTGGGTTTCTTCCTGCCGCTGCTCATCATGGTCGTCTGCTACAGCTGCATCATTGTCACCCTAATGAGAGCCAGAAACTTCCAGCGGCACAAGGCGGTGCGTGTGGTGCTGGCCGTGGTGGCGGTGTTCATCATCTGCCACCTGCCTTACAACATCACTCTGCTTTACGACACCGCCCACATGTTCGACGAGCAGAAGTGCGAAGTGTCGGACAGTCTGCAGGTGGTCAAGACGGTGACGCAGACCATCGCCTACCTGCACTGCTGCCTGAACCCGGTGCTGTACGCCTTTGTTGGGGTGAATTTCAGGAACCACTTCAGGAGGATCATCCGGGACGTGTGGTGTCTGGGGAAGAGGTACATCACCACACGCCGCTTCTCCAGGGTCACCTCCGAGATGTACATGTCCACCCGCCGCTCGATGGACGGATCCAACACCAAGAACGACTCGTCTTTCACCATGTGAGGACGTCTGGAGGATTCGTCTGTGCTGCTGTTTGCTGTGCACGAAAAAATCATTTCACTCACCAGAAACTTCACTCTCGTCTGGAGCGGAGTCTGAGGCCTGCAGGTCTCTGGAGACCAAATGAGACTCAAGTCTGTAAATCCTTTTGTAATAATGTGCTTTAGGCTGCAGCTGTCAGTCAGGGTCGGGACCCTAAACCGAGTCAAGAGATGTCAAAAGATTTGAAAGGTAAAAAATGAAACAAAAAAGTACAAACAAACAAATAAGTAAGGAAAGATTTATTTAAATAATATCAACAAAAGCTGTTTCAAAAAACAGTAAAACATCAGTTTTAAAAGGTGACGGAATATAAACAAGTTCTGAGAGGTTTTGGTTGAAGTGGATGATCTGATACTCTCAGGGTAATCAATAATAAACACATCTGTTTTATTCTCATTTAGCTGTTTTGAGTCCAGGCCGTCAGACAGTTTGAGATCGTCACGTTTGACCGACATGTAGAGCTGAGTGTCGTCTGCATAAAGGTGAAACAGTAAATTTAAATGTAAAACAAAAAGCATATGGTAGCACATAACTAGAGAATAAAACAGGGCCGAGGACAGAGCCTTGAGGCACGCCAGAGATTGAGCTCTGCAGGAGCTAAAAAACTGTTCAAATGAAACATTCTGAGTAGAAAACTTCACTCTTTGTTTCACCAGATACGTCTTGTTTTCAGGTTCAGGTTCACAAATGATGATGATTCTGATTAAATGTTAACAAAACAAACGTGTCTCATGACGTTTTCAGTACTTAACCAGCATCATTGAACCTGAACCAGGAGCTGTCATCGTGCCGAGCAGATGTCGGATCAGATGTCGAGCTTTTTCACAGCAGACATGTTGACGTGTCGCAGGAAAACACGCATGTAACTAATAACATTAGAGAGTTGTGAGGAGATATTTCAGCTCCTGGTTCCTGCAGTAAAAGTCTTAATAATAATGTTAATGATAATGTTTGAGGGCATTGTTTTGTGTTTTGAGCTATCAGACAAAATGAAATGTAGATGTTTTAATGAGATTTGTTCTTTTCCTGCTACAACGTGTCAAAATGTTTTCTGTGAAAAAGTTTCTATTATAGAAAAATGTTACTGCAGCTCTGAGAGCTGAGCTAAATGCTAACCTCAGTATGCTAACCTCAGCCTGCTAACGTGATGATGTTTACCATGTTCACAATGTTGGTTTAGCGTGTTAGAGTGTTAACATTTGCTTATTAGCAGTAAACAAAGTACAGCTGAACAGAACGTCTTCAGTGTTGTTGGTGTCTGATCGTAAACCAAACTGTTGCAGATGTGCTGCAGATGTGCTGCAGACGTGTTGCAGACGTGTTGCAGATTTGTAACTTTGCTGCATATGTTTAGCTCACAGATGATCTTCAGATTTTGACACTGGAACTGTTGCTGTCACTGAAGTGTTTTTCAGTTTCAGATCAATCAATCAAACTCTTTAATCTCCGCGGACTGCTGGAAGAAACTTCTTCTCTGCTTGTATTTTTTTGACTTTCCTGTGATCTTCTGCTTTTTTTAACTTTTGAATTTTCTGAAGATTTGTTGTGTAATATTTTACTCATGTTGGTTTATTGTTTTATATGTTTATGAATGTAACAGATTAATGTAACATTTTATACAGGTTTTTATCTTAACTGCTTCTTTGATTTTAAAATGTCAGAATAAATGTTAAACTTTATGAATATTGTAGTTCTGTGACTCAACACCAGAGGACGCCATCCACATGTTTTTAACTCTCAGTCAAAGATGTTGATTTAGGGAAGAAGTCTCACTCTGTCAGGCGTCCCAGAACCGATCCACAGATCAATAACTCTGACCTGTCACTATTAGTTTGACCTCTTCTTTGTGTGTTATTTCAACAATTGAAGCAACTATTTACATTCAAGGTGAGACTTTACAACATGAAATATAGATTCTATTGGAACAAAATGCATCTAATTAGAAGATAATATGAGTCTTCAGTCACCACAATGAGTCAAATTAAGTTGTGTTTCACTGTTGAGCTGCAGCAGGAACAGTAAGAAAAAGATTTATACTAAAAGGAGCAACAATGAGAAACAGCAGGTTATGAAGTATGAACTCTGCGGACGGAGAGAAGCTTCTGAACTGACTTCATGATGACAAGGTTAAAATGCTTGGATCAACTTTTAAACACTTTTTAAAAAAAGGTGTGACAGTGTGAACAATAGAAACAGCTAACTGTTGCTTTAAGAAAGACGTTAATATCACAGTTTCTGTTGTTCATCGTTTGGCAACAGAAGCATCCTGCTGCAGTTTGTTAACGCAACTCAGAGAGGAAGGAAACAGTTTGTCAACGACTCGGCAGCAGAGATGGGGTTTTTTTAATTTACACAAACTGCAGAAAAGAGAGAAACAACGAGAGACTGAAGAGATGTGAACATCCTGCCTGCAGCTTTTACACTGTAGAAATAAAAACACACATCAGATACAGATACAGAACATGACAGCATGAATAAAGCTGCAAACATTTATTCACACACTCAGAATAAAGAATAACATACGGACAGACTTCTCGAGATA
>CM055853.1:29629991-29713637 GCA_029490765.1 Euthynnus affinis
CTGTTCAGTTTATTAACAGAGTAAACATAGAAGAGCTCCAGACCGTCCTCTGCCGCCACAGGAAGAGGAAACGCTCTCCGCTCTGCCTCGCCAAAGTAAAAGTCTGTGAAACAGAACAGATGTGCACACTGAACAATAAGGACACTTAACTCTGGATATTAAACACTGACCTCTGACCTTTACTGCTGTCTGGTGTCTTTAATGAATCATCAGCAGAGGAAACATCTGGACTCGTTAACATTAAATTAAAGCTTAAATTCTTTAATGAGCAGACTGACGAGCTTCAGCAACATCTGGATTTGACCTGCAGATGTTTGACACCTTTAAAGGCACAAAGTTTCCCTTCAGAGAAACGTTTCATCAACGTTCAGTCTGCAGCCGATTAATCAATTAGTTGATCTGCAGATCATTGATTGAATAATTATCATTCTTTAAGAAAAACACATTTGCTAGTTTCAGCTTCATAAATGTGAAAATTTTTTCTGTTTTATATCTTTTTAAAGTGAATATCTGGAGCCTCTTAACATCCAGCCTTTTGGCCAAAGTGAAACGTTTCTAACAGAAGAACCGTGACGCGTTTAAAAAAGTTAACGTCTGATAGTTTCTGTAGTTTGTTTAACGTGTTATTAAAACACAACCAGAACTAAAACAGTTCAGTTATGGCTCAAGTCATATTTGAATAACAATAACTGGAACATATTTTATACCAGAACAATGTAAATCACCACATATCTTCTACATCTCATCAACAACACCAGTATAAAACTCCAGACATGAAGGCCAAAGCTTCTGGGAGCTACAGAGTGTTTAGTGTGTGGAGTCACTGGAGTCACTGGTGTCACTGGACTGTACCAGTTGTTTTCACTTCGGCTTCAGGTGGATGTTAAGAGGCTGAGTTTAAGTTGATCATAAGGTGATCATATCAGGCCTTTCTCTTTATTTTCTATCGATTGATTGATAATGTAAATATTGATTAGTTGCAGCTTTATAAGTGCTTCATGTTCTCAGGAAGACATCAGATTATATTCATAATATTATTGTTATTTATGTTATTTCAGTGAAACAGTTTTGTTCAGCAGCGACTGGACGATTCTAACGAGCGTTTTATATCAGATTATATTTATTATATTTAACAACAAGCAATAAACGTGTTTGAGATCATCCAGATATTAAAAGTATCACAGTTTGCTGAAGATCAGATTAAATATGCAGAACAGGAAGCAAAATATTCAGAATGTTGGAAAGATTTTCCTTCTTCACATCTGAAGAGCAGGAACGAGCTCGTTAGTGAGTAAAATATTTAAACCTTAAGAGAATTAATAATTAATAAGGAAGTATTAAAAGTGTCCAGATATTAAAAATGTTTATAAAAACATAAAAACTAATGAGAATAATTCCAGGATGACCTTTGACCCTCTCCTCTCATGTTAAAGAGGCGTCAGACTGACTGGAGGCGGAGCCAAGAATACCTGAACCAGGTGGGGGGAAACGATGACGTCAAACTTCCAGAGGACGCGAAGGTGACTCTGAGTGTGTTTGTTTTATGTGTTTGATGAGGCGCAGGCGGGCGGAGTTTACTGCACCCGACAAACAAACCGCAGCTTTAAAGAGTCTGAACTTTAAAAGGTATTTTTATAGCCCCGCCCACCTGTCAATCATGAAGAGCAGGTGTTTACCTGCTGAGGTCCGACAGGTGAGCTGACTCCTCTTCATCACAACATCTTCAGACTTTCTGACAAAACCTTCAATCACATCGACTGTAATCAATGTTTTTATGCTGTTTTAACAAACTCTACTGCTGAGGAAGACCATGAGCTGTGCTAGAAAGCTCAGGAAAAAGCCAGTAAGTGGACTTCAGATAAAGTTCCCAAAGTTTAAGTGTTGTCAAGAAAACAATTTCACCTCAAGGTCCATTTAGTAGCTCTTCAGGAGCTTTTGATCGTGTCACATGGTCTTCTTTAAAGCACTTTGATAAGTTCTAAAAAGCTGAGATTATTTAATATTATATTAGTTAGAATATGAATGTTGTCATTTTATTATTATTGACTGTTCATGCGGTTATTTTTCAGATTATTAGTGAATTATTATTATTATTATTTTAATCTTCGGACATGTTTTTATTTTATGATCTTTGTCTCCAGTTAAACACTAATTATGTCTGATATATTCTGATAACTTGATTATTATTATTATTATTATTTGTGATCTTCTGGTTTAACAGAAACTTTCAGCTTCTCACTAATAAACTGCATTAAACATCTTCAGTAACATTCATCCACATCTGCTGCACAGCTGCATTCAGAGTTCTGCAGATGTTCAACATTCATCTTGAATAATAATCGATTAATACATGAAATCTGCTTTTCATGCGGCAACAAGTGATTAAATGATCTGAAGGCACCGGGGAGCACCGGGGAGCTGAGTCCCGGGATAGATCACTGGTCCCGGCTCAGAGAGAGGACGAAGGGGACCAGGACTCCTCTGGCCTCGGCGGGGGAGGGCAGCACCTCCGGCAGGAAGCCTTCCCGCTCCTCCCGGACCTCGAACTGCAGCGTCTGGCTCCGGTTGACGCAGTAGATCCGGTCCCCGAGCACCGCGCAGCGGAACGGCAGCGGGTTGTCCAGCGGGAAGGACGCCCCGCCGTGCCACACCTTCACCACCGTGTTGTACTTGTACACGCTCACTCCCGCGCGCTCCCGGTCCACGTCGAAGCGGTACACGAGGCTGCGGTGCGCCACCATGTCCGTGGACCGCCGCCGGCTCTCGTTGAACGGACACTCCTCCCACTCGTCCCGGCGGGAGTCGTAGCGCAGCAGCCGGTAGAAGAGCGAGCCGCCGGACACGAACAGCTCCCCGCCGCACGACGTCGCCTCGTGCGCAACCGCGAAGGAGCCTTTGGGCAGCGGAGCCACCGGACTCCACCTGTCCGCGCGCGGGTCGTACCGCTCCACCGTGAACAGACACTCCCCCCCGATGGCGTACAGGTGTCCGTCCATGGACACCAGCTGCAGCTGGCAGCGCGGCTGCGTCAACGAGCGGATCTGAGTCCAGGACCCGGTCAGCGGGTTGAAGCAGAACACCCGGTCCGACGCCTTGGACCGGCCGTCCCCGTGCGCCCGCATCCCCCCCGCCACGAACAGGTAGTTGTACATGGTGCACATGCTGAAGCCTTTAGTCGGGACCTCCTCCGGCAGGCTGGTCAGCACCTCCCACCGCCGGCTGTCCGGGTGGAGGCAGAACACCCGCCGCTGGTTGGTGTCCTCCGGGGCGGGCAGCAGCGGGCTCTGCGGCCGGCTGCTCTCGCGGCTCCCCGCGCGGTCATTCACCTCGCTGCTCTCGGCTACCGCCAGGACCTTCGTCCCCTCCATCCTGCGGGCCAGGATGAGCTCCCTCTCCCCGGCGGTCAGCCGGCCGTACACCCCGGGAGTCCGCAGCACCTGCAGGTAGTGCGCGCTCATGTAGCGGTACACGCGCTCCCGGTCGCCCGCCGCGCCTTCGCTCTTGGCTTTTGTCAGCAGCTCGAAGCAGTTTTCCGCGCTGATCTGCGGCGACGTGTCTGCAGCTGCTGAGCCGGGGTGCGAGCACTGATCCCCGGAGGATGAGTCCGACTCTTTCCCCTCTCTGGCCTCCATTGGTTCCGGATCTTTTGCGGATCGGATCGATCAGCTGTCAGCGCTGTGTGTGTCTGCAGATCCACTTCTTTCTTTTCCAGACACAAAAACGCCCCTCTCCTCCTCCTCCTCCTCCTGTTCTATTCTGTCTGTTGCTTCAAGTTTTCCTTCCTCCTCTTCTCACACAGCAGACCTTCCTCTTGTTTAATAACCGTCTCCTCCGGGTCTCCTCCTCCTCCTGCAGCGGGGCGCGGTGCCTGCTGAAGCCGGGTTTCCCCGCCTGTTGTCCGGGGAGGTTTGCAGCCTCTCCCCGCCGCAGAGCCCGGAGCAGTCTGCGGACACAAAGGCGTTCAGTGACCGTGTGGACTCTCCCTCCTCTTCCTCCGTCAGCTCCACACTGACTGGACTCTGTGTCTCTCTGTAGACGCCCCTGATGATGCTGACGGAGGGAAACACCGATCTGTCCTCTGAGAACACTCTGAGAACAACGAGTCTCTGCAGAACCGCACGGAGGGTTCCTGAACTGCACAAAGAACAAATGCTTCATGTTTTCAGGGTTTTTACACAGAAACAGTCACTTTTTATTACAACACATCCATCTTGTGGTTTAGTTTCCTTCATTTTGTAGCAACTATGAGCCATAAAACATTATAAAAACAAGACAAACAGAATATAAGTTGACAAAAAAATCATTCTTTATGTATACAAGAAAGAACGAACAAATGAAAATGTTTACAGCAACAAACATAATTCAAAAGGAAGAATAAGAAGTTTACTGAGATGCTGGTTATGACACAATTTTGATACAGATGCAAGAAAATATCTGTTAAAAGGAGGAAGAGTGTCTAAATGTGATGTGATATTATGTTCTTAAACCACAGTTATTGTTGAAAGCAGCTCTGTGGTTCATGAACGGGATCATAGAAGTGATAGATTAAGAGTTTTTAGACCAAACTATGACACAAACTTGACATAAAAGACATTCAATGATCTCGTCTTTTAAAATTCACTCAAACTCAGCAGTCAGACCTCGGTGTATTTCACACAGGCTCGCTGCTCTTTTATGTATTTTATACATGAATGACTGTCAGTAAGTTTGAAAACTGTCATATCTTGAAATCCTCAGATGACACAGTCATATTCAGCCTGATGAACGGTGATGAAACGTCTCACATCCTGTTGGGGATGACTTTCTGAAACGGTGCCGAGAAGCTTTTCTAGAGTTGAATGAAACTAAAATTTAACGGACGTTTGTTGATTTTAAACATGAAGCTGTCAGCACTGTAGTTAATATCAGAGTGTAGAAATGGTTGAATCTTTTAAACACTTAAAGCTCTAATCTGTAATGATTCCTCATTAAAATGTGTAAAAACAACTAGACCAGACAGAAGCTTCTCTCCTGAGATCGTCAGGTTGTTGTCACTCAGGTCTAGACCTATGTTCTATATGTTGTTGAGTTGTGTTCTTACATTAATGTTCAAACCCAGAGAAATCTGTCATTTTAATCAAAGTAACGGACCGTTTCATTTGGTGGCCTGTCAATGGCGTCATACCTCCTCTACCAAAGAGTATAGTGCACAAGATGCATGCGTCGGCGCCGTGTTTGTCCGCTACAATGGCGTCTAGCAAAGAGTAACTTACACACATACAAGATAATACATGGGCTTTGTTGTGCTTGTTCCACACAAACTGTTAGAAATGGACTTTTATTCAGTTTGAAGCCACATTTTCATGATAAATTTAGCTGGTTTTTAACTTGATCTTTTAGCCGCAAGAAGGATTTTAGTCATTGGACGTCTGGATCTTAAGTTATCAGAGAAATAAACTGGGCAAACATTAGCAGCAACTCGGCTAACAGCCCCTCCAGGAAGTCCGCTGCTCGCCCAACATGGTGGAGAAACACTGATTTTTTAGCTGAAACTGTTTTATTCAGTGTTTTTACCTGTAATCAGCAGGTCCGTTTGTTCTGGAGAGGAGGAGACCTCTGCGGGTAAAAACATCCTGAACCATCAACACTGGAGTAATCCTATCCCACTGAAGCTGCTGCTTTAACAACCAACACTACAACTCCCATCATCCCTTGCTGCTTCACTCCGTCTGTTGTTATTGTTTAGATTGAGACGCCGAGCACCGACCACAAAGTGTCATTTGAGCAAAACACAAACATGCTGTTTAAGAACAGTGAGGACGTTGTTTTATTGATCTTTTATTGAACAGTGAGATCTTCCTGTCCGGACACAAACACTCTTTTATTATCCTCTGCTGTTAAATTCAGCTGGAAAGAAAAGGATCATTTCAGCTGTTTGTATTCTGAGGACAATAATGTTACTGAATCTTGAATCTTGTTTACACACTGAGGCTGTTTTCACTTCACTTACACTGATCCGATCACGACTGGACGGCTGAGACGCGTCACCGTTCACACCTGTGTTTCCACCACAGTGTTCAGATTTAATTACTGCCTGCGTCACGTCTGCTAGAAGGTCAAAGAGTCCGACGCACAGTTATGACGTCAGTCCAGTGGTGAAGAAATATAAAAGGCATCTGATCCATTCAGTGGACCCTCAGTTCACCATGTTTCTCACCTTTTTTCATTGAGAGGGAACCTGATCAGTACATCAGTGTTAGGGGAACCTTAAACTGCAGCAGAACCTCCAGCTCACCTCATTACAGCAGCACCCTCTTCATTTAAAGGACTCATCATGTTTTCTCATCCTGTGGGTCTTTACAGTCACTAAAAGGCACCATGAGGTCACTTATAGAGGCTCTAAAGGACATTTCATCCTGATTTAAACATGAGTGTGTGGTGTCTTTTCTCCTTTGTGTGGGAACCTTAGAGGACACTTTAGCGGGATGTTTTTGATCCTTGGGGGGACTGCGGAGGGTTGGTTGCCCCCCTGGTGCCCCTCTCTTGAGTCCACTAGTGTGTCAGTCTGTCACCAGATTTATTTCACACAGTCTAACTAAGAAATCAAACGTGTTTCTACATGTGGGGGCGGCTGTGGTTCAGGAGGTAGAGCAGGTCGATGTGAACCCCAAACTGCTCCTGATGTCTGAACCATCAGTGTGTGAATGACGGGCAGGTTCGGGCCTTGCGTGGCAGCTCCTCTACAGATTCAGCCTGTGAATGTGAGCCATAATGTCAAAGTGTTTCGAGTGGTTGGAACAATAGAAAGGAGCCATTTACCGTGTCAGCATGTGCCAGCCGCTGCGGTTGGCAGACTGTCACCGGAACAACCACCACATCCTGCACTGGTGAGAGGTGTTAATGTCATGAGACAAATATAAAGATCAACTATGAAACCTGTGACGCATCATCGTCTCTTCATGTTCATGTTCATCATCAGCTGATCCTGAAACTGTTCAAAACATTACAAATACAGAAAACAGCTTTTAAAAACAAAAACAATCAGAAAGGAACCAATAAGCTGCAGGAACATTAAAGACAAACAGCTCCATCTAGTGTAGAACATCATGTTCAGAAATCCTGCTGGAAAAGTCTTTATTCCATTAAATTTCCTTTAAATAACTTACAAATACAATAAACATAATTAATGATAATAAAATAACATAATATAATTAATGTGGCTGTCCAGTTATATATAATTCCTCCCTTTCTGACTATAAATCCATCAACTCTTAAACTGCTGAACATTAAAGTTTCATTCAGTTTATCTCTGAAAAATACTGTTAAACTACTATTAATCTATTTTGCATGTCTCCATTTTTGTACTATGATTCTATCTCACATGTTACTGTTTTTACATTTGCATTTTTCTTTGGACTATTTTATTTTTATTTTACTGTTTTTTTTACTTTCACTGTCTTCTCTGCAGGGATCAATAAAGTTTTTCTGATTATAAAAAAAGTGGAATAAAAAAAACCACAATACAATAGCAAGGACGTAGATGATGGAGAAACAATACATATAAAAATAAAGCTTTAAAATTTCAAAACACAAAAAATTGGAAACGAAAACTGTAAAAAAACAAAAAAAAAAACCAAAACAAATAAACAATAAATAAATCAATCAATAAATAAAGTAAATGAAGAAGAAAACAATGAAACACAGATCAGATTAATATCTTTGCAAACGGCTCCATCTAGTGAAGAAAACACAGTTTCACATCTGCTGTCAGACTTTATAACATTTACAGTAATTTAATGTTTAAATAACTGAAACACATAAATCAAACAACGAGGAGGAAGATCTGCTGTCAGATCATCAGTCACACAGCAGTTTATATTAAAAACAACTGCTCTTTATTTAACAGAGGGGATGAACTGGCCGACATTTATCAGCTGACGTGATGCTGAATGTTCGGAAACCAAAGAATGAATTGATGATTTCAGAAGGAAGCAGGAGGAGGAGGAGGAGGAGGAGGAGGAGGTCCCAGTGATCAATAACAGTCAGCAGAGGTAGAAACACTGAGCTGTGTAAATGTAATGTAAATGATGGAGAATAAACTGCTGACTCATGGTTTCACTGCAGCTCCTTCAAAATAAAACATCTGGACCTGGTTTTCCTGTTTCACTGACTGGTTTTACTTCAGATTAAACATCCAACAGGTTCCCAGTTTATCTACCAGTAAACATCTGGCAGCAGCTGCCAGTGATGAAGACCTGAAGCTTCAAACATGAAGACATTTAGATGTATTCAGTTTGAAAGTCTGCAGTTATTCAGTCTGTAAATCACGTTGATGTTGTTTTTTTATAAATAAACTGAAACCTGATTTATTGATTCCTGCTGGAACTTAAATAAATGAGTTTCAGCAGCTGTAATGAGCAGCAGCGGCCTGCAGAGGGCGCCACTCACCAAACTAACTGATACTGAACGGATTATTAATACATAAAATTAAGTCTTAAATATTGTTCCCAGATGTAAAATGTAATAAAAGTATATTTAGTGTTTTTATATTGAACAATCAGGAGTTTAAAGTGATTTAAATGTTTGCAAGAAGATGAAAAATATTTGAGTAGAAAAATCTTTTCATCTTTGTATTTATTTACAAACAATCAGAATCATCTGTCAGTTCAGTTCATCTACTTTATTTCAATATATTTATTTGTAATTAATACATTCTTTCTTTTTCTTATTATTGATTATTCATCTTTGGTATTATTTGTATATTATTTACAATCATTTATTGTTGGTTTGTGGTTTCAAGAGAATCTTTTTATTAAATGTTTTCTTTATTATCATTAGATTAGGTTTAACTTTACTGTCACTGTTCAGAACCAATGAAATGCAGCGTATTTACAGACGAGTGCAGGAAGGAAGTGATTCTTCCTGTATGTACAAATATTAAATATGTGAATATTTTAAATACATAAACAGAGAGGAGCAGTGGACACAGTCAGACTGCAGCATGAACAGCATGTGAACAGAAGTTTATATCTACAGTAACATTAAACACTTCAGACTGTAAAATATGAATAATGTGAATTAAATGACATGCAAACAGTGAATAATGCTGAAGAAGATCCTCAGACCTTGTTTATTTATTGAGGACAGATGTGTGCAGATGTTTGGAGTTAATCTTGTTTCATCATGTAGTCACTTTGCTTTTTTGGGAATTCGTTCCCTTCATTTGTTCAGACTGATTGCGTTCCTGCATCAGCATCAACTTTATTCTGTGTCTCATTACTGTCAGATAGAGAAGTTCTTCTTCTTTTGTTTTTCACCTTTAAAATGTGCTTTGCGTCATTCTGAGCAGCTTCAGGCTGTAAATGATGATCCGTCGCTGCTGTCAGCTTGTTGTCTTCATGGAGTCAGAAGTGATGAACGTCTCTAATGAACCTTCGCTATCGTTTCTCTCTGTGAGAGTTTCTTGTTTTCAACGAAGACAAACAGCTGCTGGGATTCACAGTCAGACGCTGAAACATCAAACAGCTGCAGGAGGATTCCTGACAGACGAGCTGAGGGGAGAAACGACGGCGTGGAGACGGTAAATGTGTTTCTGATCTGCAGGTAAGTCACATGACGTCTGATCGTTAGAGGATGAAACTCTTCAAGTGATTCTTCAGTTTGTCGTCCAGAGAACAACACAATCAATCCTGTTTACAGAAACATCTTAGTTTGAGTTAGTTGATGTATTTGATGTCCCAGTCAGTGTCTAATAATACAGAATAATGTTGTTTTATTCACTCCATCAATACTTTGTCTGTAGTTTGTGTTTCTGTGTTGCATCTTTTTATTTGTGACCAGAGGAGGAAAATAACTAAATACATTTACATCAGTCCAGTTTAGAGCTTCTTATACTTTACTTGAGTATTTCCATGTGATGCTACTTTCTACATTTCAGAGGGAAATATTGTACTTTCTACTCCACTACATTTATTTGACAGCTTTAGTTACTTTTCAGATGCAGATTTGACACAATGGATAATATAACAAGCTTTTAAAACACAACACATTGTTAAAGATGAAACTATGAGTTGTTAACAGCTCCACCAAATAGTGATTTTTCCCTCTAAACTTCTCACATGCTTTCATTTCAATAAATGTTCAAATGATCCAATATTTCAGCAAAAATCAAAGATTAGAGAAAAAGTCCAGAAACTGAAAACAGATTTGTGTATCAGAACTTTGTTTTTTCTTCTTTCCTCTCCCATTAATCATCTCACGACCCCTCAGATTTATCTGCTGACCCTTTGGAGGGCTCCGACCCCTAGGTTGGGAACCAGTGGACTAAACTAGCTAACTGTATATAAAGTAGTGTAAACTAGCTCCACCTCCAGCAGCTACAACAGTAACATGCACACAGCAGCTTCACTCCTGAATCCTGCAGCTTGTTTCCACTCAGATCCAGCTCTCTCAGATGGGAGGGGTTGGACTTCAGAGCTGAGGCCAAAGAAGCACAGCTGATCTCCAACAAACTGCAGTCACTAAATGTCAATAAAGAATAAAATATACAGATAAAATTTAATTTATAGTCCAACTATGTCCTCATCAATGAGCTTTCCCTAAAATGAACAGAGTGACTTTGTTATTGTGGATCAAATGCTGCTCTAACACTGATGCTTCAGTATTAATAATCTAATGATGTCATATATAATAATATATATATATACTTTAACTACATCAGGCTCATAATACTGATGTACTGTTACTGCAGTAAAGTATCACTGCTGTCAACATTCATTCAGACGTTCTGCTTCGTTCTCTTCTTTCTGTGAACGTCTTCTTTCATTAAACCGATCAAGTCTAAATGTTTCTGACAGACGTCAGCTGATGATGCTGCAGGTCAGCGGCGTGTGTCAGACATTACAATCAGCTGATGGATCGTTATCTCACGTCGACTCATTACTGCTGTGAAGGAACGTTAACAGAAACTCGATGGACGTGTCAGCGGTTCATCTGAGTGAAGAGAAATAAAAAGGATCAGGCAGCTCGTCAGCTGATCTTCACAAATCCAACAGCAGAAGGTCAAACGTGAGTCGTCATGAAGAAGAAACAGAAACGACACGAGACACAAATTAATGAGTGGAAACATGAAACGAATAAAGATCTGCGTCTGTGATGAAATAAAATACAATAGAGACAGAAATAAACCTGAAAATGTGCATTTAACGTAAAACAAGACTTATTTCTCTAAAATATAAAAGATAAAAAGGAAAAATGTAAATAAACTCTACAATGTTCTGAGTATTTAAAACAGAAATCACTTCTTATTTAGTCATTTACGTTTTAATCTCACAATGAATAATAAATGTTAACCATGAATGAAGAAATTTATTTTCATTTTAATTTAATCTTTTTAGTTTTGTTCCTGAAAAAAGTCAAAATTAGTTAAAAAAATATCAGAATCAGAGTGTAAAATCTGTTAAATTAAACCACAAATTTCAGATGGAAAGAAATAATTTTGGATTAGAAAAATTGATTGAAAAATATTTTAAAATGATTTAAAATAAATATAAATCCTGAGGTAACTGTCTAAATTAGATTTACATATCTGTAGATTTACTTGATTTATTTATATTCTATAGCTATAATTGAATGTATACATATATATTTAAATGTATAATTTATCTATTATTTATTACATTTATTGCGGTCATTTTATAGAATTGTCAGGTTTGATCCTCCGTATACGTCCTTATTATAAAATCATGATCTCTGCTGAAGTTATTGATCGTGTGTTTGTGATATTAAGAATCAGCAGGGGGAGAAAATCAATTATAGAATCACCTCAGGATTCAGTTTCTTAATTAAACATGACAGCTGGGAGGACGAGGAGGAGGAGGGGGAGGAGGAGGAAGAGGAGGAGGAGGAGGAGGAGGAGGGGGAAGAGGAGGAGGAGGAAGAGGAGGAGGAGGGGGAGAAAGAGGAGGAAGAGGAGGACCTTTTTGATATTTTTATTAAAACACAGTTCAGATGTTCATTTATAATAAAAGTCAAATTTGCATAAATTTGTCTCCATTAAAGTGAAATAAAATATATTTTTAATGAGGCGTCTCTTTTTAAACGTTTGGACACAGCTGATCAATGATGGTTTATTCATTTCCTGATCAATAAACTATCAGATTATTATTGGTGAGAAATCAGCTGTTTTGATGATTCTTCTTTAATAAAAACATTGTTTATATTGTTTAAACCATCAAAAGACTTTTTTGTTTAACACAAACTGTTTTTATTTAACATTATTTTACTTTTAACAAAAATATTTGTATTTGTGTATTAAATTTGTAACATTAATTTATTTAATATTATTATTGATTTAAAATGATCAGATATTTAACGATCTACCAATTATTAATCATCTCTAACTAAAATAAACTCAGATTATTACTCATCTCTAAAAAACATGAATTTCATCCTCCGACTGGAAATCCTGCTGTAGCTCAGAGGTCAAAGGTCACCTGTTTGTACAGTGACATCATGTAGACGTTAATGATACGAGAACCTCGTTAGGACCTGAAGAGGAGGACCGCATGTTAAACGTGTATGTGTGTGTGTGTGTGTGTTTAATGTGTGTGTATCAGTGTGTGTGTATCAGTGTGTGTATCAGTGTGTGTGTGTGTAATGTGTGTGTGTATCAGTGTGTGTGTGTGTAATGTGTGTGTGTGTATCAGTGTGTGTGTGTGTCTGTGTAATGTGTGTGTGTGTAGCAGCACTAATGGATGAGGAGTCCATTAGTGAGTCAAAGGTTTCGTGAAAAATTGCTTCTCATCGTCGGCGCTCGACGATCGTTTCATTTAATTAAACAAAGTGAGACGTTTCCTCGTTACATTAATGAACTTTACATGTTCACATGAAACGAGACGAGATGAATAACAGAGAAGCGCTTTAGGCTCAAACTGTGTGATTTAAATACAGACGGACTGATCATGTGATCTTCAAGCTGAAGCGAGGTTTCATCATTTTAGCCAAACAGGCCAGTTAAGTTCCAGCTGATCCAAGAAAATAATTATTTTACAATCATACTGTGACAGAATCGACTTAAATCCAGTTTAATCACACACACACACACACACACACACACACACACACACTTCAGAGGACATTGACTCACATTCATTTCCTGCTATTCATGCTAACTTTAACTTTAAACCAAATCTTCACCCTAAAATTAATGATTCATGTTAAGGGGACTTATTTTGTTGTCCCCATAAGGCAGGAAAACCTGGACCACACACGCACACAGGTTTGTCTTTCTTTACTTGTGAGGACCCTCAATGACATAATTCATTCCTGAGCCTCCCGACCTTAAAGGACGGTTTTTCATCCCTGTCTTTAACCAGGAGCCCAAATGAACATTCAAACCTGGCTGTAATCATTCCTCCTGTTCATACTGACCATCAGAAGATCCTTCATGATGTATTTAAAAGTTTATGTGAAGCTAATGTGAAGCTTCAGCGTCCAAATGAGTCAAATCCAGTAGATATCTTTCAGCGTTACAGTCTTTTTAGTGGCAAAGTCCCTCTTTTTGTTTCTATACTTCCACCTGCAGCTCAACAGGGAAACACAAAGAGGAGAATTTGATGCTAAAAAGACTGTAAATGTGTCAGATATCCACTTGATATGACTAACTCAGACTGCTGAAGCTGAATAGAAGCTTCACACACACTTTAAATGCATTTTTTCACTAAACAAGGACTGTTTGTGTCCTCCATCACTACATTAGGAGATCTTCTCTTTCTCTCTGTGTGTCTGTGAGTATCACAGCCAGTTGTTGTCCAGAAACTATTAAAAACACCTCAGTGAGCTGCTGCTGCACTGGGAGACGTGAAGAGTTTGTTTAGATAATAACAGCATCTCGTTTTTCTCTCTCTGACTGGAGTCACCTGTGTTTCCCGCCTCTCCTCTCCTCTCCTCTCTGATCTGTCTCCCTGCAGACTTCCTGTTTCTTCACTCGGCTGACTGAGATCAGACGCTGCAGAGGATGAAGACGTCTCGGCGTTCGCCTCCTCCCCGCAGTCGGAGGCGTGCTGAGCAGCTTCTGTACGATGATAAAGACGTCTTCTACATATAAAGCAGGCGTGCGGAGCATCAGCCAGAAATCCTGACATTATTAACACAGAAGTGTATTCATCTTTAATCAGCTGTTTGCAGGCTGACATGCAGAAACGTCTCAAATATTCAGAGATAAAAGAAGAAATAAAGTAGGATGTTTAGAGACTGTTTATTGTTTATGAGGGGGAGGAGGGGGGTAAAACATCAAATATATTTTGAAGCACAGACACAGGAGGGATTTATGTTATTTATTTTGTCTTCGGGGAGGAACATACAACTTTTAATGATTGCATTTTGTATTTAAATACGGCTGTATGGAGACTAAACCATCAAACCTGCCTGTTCAGTAAACCTGCATACTGGTCTCCCAGTATGCAGGTTTACTGGTGGTTCCTACAGTATTTAAAAGTAGAACGGGAGGCAGAGCCTTCAGCTATCAGGCTCCTCTCTTGTGGAACCATCTCCCAGATTCGGTCCGAGGGGCAGACACCCTCTCTATGTTTAAGAGTAGGCTTAAAACTTTCCTTTTTGATAAAGCTTATAGTTAGGTCTGACCAGGCTCGCCTTGGATCAGCCGTTAGTTATGCTGCTATAGGCCTAGACTGCCCTTAGTTATGCTGCTATAGGCCTAGACTGCCCTTAGTTATGCTGCTATAGGCCTAGACCGCCCTTAGTTATGCTGCTATAGGCCTAGACCGCCCTTAGTTATGCTGCTATAGGCCTAGACCGCCCTTAGTTATGCTGCTATAGGCCTAGACTGCCCTTAGTTATGCTGCTATAGGCCTAGACTGCCCTTAGTTATGCTGCTATAGGCCTAGACTGCCCTTAGTTATGCTGCTATAGGCCTAGACCGCCCTTAGTTATGCTGCTATAGGCCTAGACCGCCCTTAGTTATGCTGCTATAGGCCTAGACTGCCCTTAGTTATGCTGCTGTAGGCCTAGACTTCCCTTAGTTATGCTGCTATAGGCCTAGACTTCCCTTAGTTATGCTGCTATAGGCCTAGACTGCCCTTAGTTATGCTGCTATAGGCCTAGACTGCCCTTAGTTATGCTGCTATAGGCCTAGACTGCTCGGGGACTTCCCATGATGCACTGAGCTCCTCTCTCCTCTTCTTCATCTCTATGTATTTTATAACCATTAATGCATGTTGCTAACTTTACTTCTTGGCCTTGACCTTCTTCTGCCCTTCTCCAGCTGTTCCTGCTGTTGCTGCTTGTTAATCTCTCTCTCAACCCAACAGGTCAAGGCAGATGGCCGCCCACCCAGAGTCGGGGTCTGCTTTAGGTTTCTTCCCGCTGTCACCAAGTGCTGCTCATGGGGGGAACTGTTGGGTTTCTCTTTCTGTAAATTAAAGAGCGTGGTCTAGACCTGCTCCATGTAAAAGTGCCCTGAGATGACTTTGTGTTGTGATTTGGCGCTATAGAAATAAAACTGAATTGAATTTAATTGAATTGAATTGATTGGTCCAACTATAATTATAAAGAGGGACAGTAAATCAAATGAAGATTACCACCATGTGATATGTGAATAATATGATCATTATTAAATCAAGATTAAGTTTAAAATCTAATAACAGCTGCCGAGCCAAATGATATTATTCTGACCGCTGCTGCTACTGCTGTATGTTGGTTTATTTGGAAAAACGGTCATTAATATGCATGTTTGCTAATGTTGGCTGTGTGTGTGTGTGTGTGTGGGAGGGCGGCTGTCATTCACCTTCATTCTGCTGAAGTGCACACAGTTTGTGTGATGATGTGATTATTTGTAAGCAGGATTTGCATTTTGCTGCAGAAACTACAACCTCTGGTAAGAAGATAGTAAAATATGGTTATTTATGGTGGAGGGAAGGCTGTGTGTTTTCCCTCCAGTCACTCAGACTCTAGGAAAAATATTTATAGCTGTGGGGAAGGTCAGGATAAAAAAAAAAACCCAAAGTCACATCCCCCCATAAATAACCAACAGTGCCTCATGTTGACTCAGGTTAAATATATGAAGAGACACTTTTACTGAATGAACTCGTTCACTGTCTCCACTGTGATTGGATGACAGGTTGTATTAATGAACATTAAATGAAATATTCATCAATACACACGAGTGGGAAACAGATACAAATAGAGAGACAGAGAAACAGATAAAGAGCTGTAGATAGATGAGATATAGTGACAGAGAGAAAGAGATGTAGAAATATAGAAATAGTGAACTTCCTGTTTCATTAAAGTGACGTCACATGATAAAAACTCCACTGGTTAAATAAGGTAAACATCACAGTCTTCCTCCTGCTCCTCTTCACACTGTATTTGAGCTCCGTGTCCATAAAGTTAATCTGTGTGTTTTTTTTAAAAGGGTTTTTCCAGCAGAATAAATCAGAACCTGCAGCTCAGTGAATTATTGAAGCTCATTGATGTTTCTGTAATGAGTCCCTGCAGACGAGCACAGGAAGCCCAAACCTCACCGATCATCTATTATTGATGACTGAAGTTTATTTCTGCACAAAGACACTGAAACACCTGAGAGCAGGAAGGATCGTTTCCACTTCAGTTTCAGTT
Source organism: Euthynnus affinis (assembly GCA_029490765.1). Classification (NCBI taxonomy): domain Eukaryota; kingdom Metazoa; phylum Chordata; class Actinopteri; order Scombriformes; family Scombridae; genus Euthynnus; species Euthynnus affinis. The sequence goes on from CM055853.1 coordinate 29,646,606, forward strand.
TGAAGCTCTTTAATGGAGCCATTTATGTTGTCACGGCAACGTAAACAAATGTAATTTTGGGACATAAATGTTTTCTGTTTTTATCCACTGATCTTAATGTTGTGTTTTTAGCATTTAATCTCATTTTTATTCAGTTTATTTTACACTTTTATTGATTTTCTCTGTGACCTTCATAACTGCTATTGATTGTAAAGCAGCTGTTGTTTCTAAATGTTCTCTATAAACAAACAGATTAACTAACATGCTCAATAATCACCACAGTTATTCATTAGTCTTTTAATAAGTTGGAACTGTTTTCGTCTCGTTTTCCACAAACTTCAGCTCCTGAAATCAGTTTTAAAAGCAACAAAACATTAAAGAATTTGCTCATAAAGTAAAACAACAACAACAAATAAAGCTGATTACTGCGTCGCTCCGCTGAGAACAACCAGCAGCTGTTTGTCACAATTAAAGGCACTAAAACAAACACACACACACACACACACACACACACACACACACACACACGCGGGTTGTTGGCGTGTTAATAAGCTGGCTTGTTGCCACGTCTGTTGTTTTTGTGTCTCAGAGGTTTAATTTGTGGTGAATTATCAGCAGGAATGAAACTGAAAACTCGTCCATATTCATGAGTCGTAGCTCCGCCCCCTCACAGAATAAACAAAAAGCTTCACTCTTCATCATTAATCCTTCATCATCATGAAGTTTGTCTGCTTTCTTGTGGATTTTCTGTAATCAGGAATCTTTTTCGGGGATCCATCTGGACCCAAACTGCAGGAGGTCATGTGACCCTGTGTTTCCTGTTTGTCCCCAGACTCTCTCTCTCTCTCTGTTTATGTGGGCTTATCAGACCTCCAGAGACCTGAACTATGAAGCAGGTTCAACATATCCAGGATATCTTCTTCTGGTTATCTGGCTTCACTGAGCCTAACGTGTGAAAAAGGTGAGCTGTTCATTACGACAACATCGTCAGAACCATAAATAAAGTTCATACGATATGAGATGAAACAATGATACTAAGAACCTGCAGAAAGCAAAAAGTCAAAGTCAACCAAGTGAAATGTAAACAAGCCTGTAATCAAACAACAGAATAAGAAGATTTCTAACAAACACAACAAGAACAACCGACATCCAGAACCAAAGAACCCTGAACCATCAGATCCACCTTCAACTCCAGCCGAACCGTCCCAGCGTCTCCTGGTCTGGGTGCGTTTGGGTCCTAATGAACAGTTCTGACAGGCGGTTATTAGACTGACTGAAGGCTGAAGGTAAAGGTCATAGAGGTGGTCGCCTGGAGCGCCACATCCTGGTGGCTGCTGGTCGTCCTTCTTTGTTTTCTGCCTCGAGGTAACAAATGAACAGAGGAAGAAATAAACTTCTCAGTCGTGTCCCTCACAGCTTCTCTTCTGCTCTGCTCTGATGCTGGAGGATCAGTTACCGTTTGATGTGCATCACAGACGGCTCAGGATGTAAGAAGACTGACGGACAGCTGTCAGCTGGCAGATATCTGTGTTCACTTTATTTATTAATGAAAAGGTCCAAACCTTCAGATGCATCGAGAAGAAAACAGACATGAGGAGGAAGAAAAGAAGCTCAGAATAGAGATCTGCTGTCTGATGTTAACAGTAAAGCAACAAAGTGACCTGTGCACCTCTACAGACTGAAGGATATGATACTGGAAACCAGTATGTAGTGATCTGGATAACTGCTCCTTCCTAGAACGACCTGCATCAAACGATAATGGCTAAAACCATTATTCATAAAACCAGGTTTCTGCACTGAGCTGCACCAGATAAATGTAAGTTCTCTTAAATTAGTGTAAAGTCGACACCAGAGGATCAGTAATTGATGATTACATGAGCGTTACCTGTTTGGACGTGAAGTCATAATTAAGTCAAACGGCCAATCAACTATCAAAGATAGAGTCCCATCGTCATGGTTACCGTGCACATTAGCTGGTATTGTAGCACATTGTAGTAAACTCTCTACTGGACGGCAGCAATGAATGAGCTGAAAAAGCTGCTGCCATCATTACAACATAACTGTGAGTAACAACTAAATACACACATATCTATTATTTATGTAAAGCATAAATTACAATTTAGTAATAATTTACATTATAACTAAGTTGAATTTACAGCTGCAGCAGTTATTTGTTCTACTCTGCAGCTACAAGTCAACTGTGAAACTGTCCAGATGTTCTCCAGCTGCTGGAGGAGTTCCATCTGATCTCCACCTCCCTCTGAAGCAGGTCAGTTATCAGATAATCCTAATCCCGCCTGAGGCACCAAAGTGGAGGCGACTCTGATTTACTGACTTCATACCTGCTGCTGAGTTTGTGAATCATCAGAGTGAAGCTTCGGGAGGATTTTCCTACTGATACGTTTCATTCATGCAGACAGTCGCTGCGGCTCAGCAGCTGCAGACGTTTGTCATTTTAGTGTTTTGCTCCATAATAGGAGAGTTTGGAAGTTTAATCTGTTAATTAAATCTTTCCTGCAGTCGACAGGAGAATCAGACAGTCTGCTAATATTCATTAAACATGTTGTGGATGGAAACAAACATTAAAATCTGCATCACATTTAAATGAAAACGTGACTTTTAACCAGCTGCTTCAATCATAACAGACATTAAAAGTCAGCAGGAAGGTCCAGAGAGGACAGACTGCTGCTTCCTGTTTGGTCCTGAGAGTCACTAACATGCTGATAACGTTTCATCTTCACTGTCAGATTAACACGCTAATATCCGCTAATTAGCACCAAACAAATGTTTTATATATTTCCATGTTTGTTTGTGATCCATCAGGTGAAACGTCTCTGCTCCGCGTTAATAATGCATGCGTGTGCCTTCACCGCTCATCACTTCCTGTTTGATCAGAGGATTGTTTAAAGTGTGACGGCTCGGTTCAGCCGCAGTTCAGCCGATCATCACAACAACAAACCGCCAGGCGTTCGACTCTTTGTTCTGTCAGTTTCCATCTTCTCTGACAGCAGAGACGAGCCGCAGCATCCCAAAGAAACTCATTTTATATCTTCATGTTGTTTTCATGCTTCTTCTGATCTGATGCTGCTTCTCAGGACTGGCTTTAAACTAAAATCTATTAGTTCTTAGTTACATGAAGAGGTTCTGGTTCATACATGAGTCCAGTTTCATCACAGACCTCTGGCTTCTTCTGGGACCTACGATCCTCAGAAGCTTTCAGACAGTTGTGGTTGTTTAAACGTTGATTTTAGAAACTTCGATCCAGAGTCTCTTAATAACTACCAACCAGTTTCTGATCTTCCGTTCTTCTCTAAAGTTCTACTGAGAGTTTTGTCTCAACAGCTTTCGATAAAAGAAAATAATCAATATGAACCTTTTCAGTCGGCGTCCATGTTTATGGTCGTTTCGCTGGATCCGCTCTGTCTGGAGAGGTAAACCATCTTCTAGATTCCACCTCTGTGCTTCACTGTTTACTATTAGAAAGACTAAACTGTATAAATTATCTGAATGAACACAGCGTAATAATAATTTTACATCTAAATTCTCTGCCGTTAAATATGGAGTACCTCAGGGCTCGCGTCTTGGCCCTCTGTCTTCTCGGCTAAATTAAACGTCGACATGAACTAAATATCCGTCTTTATGCAGATGATACTCAGCTGTATGATGATGATCAGACTCATTAATATATTAGAAGCTTGTTTGGCTGCTGTGAAAAGTTGGATGTCACTAAATTTGCTGCTTCTGCTTTCAGATCAAACTGAGCTGCTGCTCGTCGGCTCTGACAGTTTGATCGACAGCTGCGTGATTTCAGGAAAGCGTTACGTTTGATTGCAGCGTCTCTTTTGATAAAAAACAAATCAACCAGACGCCATTTTCACTCCTTCAGTCTCCACAGTAAAGACTTCATCACTGTCTGAAACACGTTCGTACTAAAAGTCTTCAGATGGTTCAAAACGCTGCAGCGAGAATCTGAACCCTTTTACACCAGTTCACCCTCCGGTCACTGGCTTACTGGTCCCAGTCTGAGTAAACCTGAGCTTCTTTAAATGAATCCTTCATGAGCTGCTGAACAGCAGGTCGGTTTCTGAGTGTCGTCTGACGATCTGATTATTGATTATTGGAGCTGTTCTGATAATCACTGCATCTCTCCAAGCTTCTGTTTGCTCCTCCGATCCTCTCGTGTCTCTCAGGCGTGTCTTCCTGGACCAGCTCCCATCCTGGACCAGCTCCCATCCTGGACCAGCACCCCTCCTGGACCAGCTCCCATCCTGGACCAGCTCCCATCCTGGACCAGCTCCCATCCTGGACCAGCACCCATCCTGGACCAGCTCCCATCCTGGACCAGCACCCCTCCTGGACCAGCACCCATCCTGAACCAGCACCCATCCTGGACCAGCTCCCATCCTGGACCAGTTCTGCTTCCCTGCTGTCGGTGCCGCTGAGGTTCTGGATCTGGATCTCCATCCTGCAGGACTTCACCTCATGTCTCTCTGAATGACATCTTCATCCTTCTCTTGTCTCGTGTGTGTGCAGCCGTGGGCCGTCTTCCTGCCACGTCTCCATGGTGATGGAGGTCACATGACTCAGGTCCTACTCTGTCCTGGTGGAAGCTGCTCTTCATCCTCTTCATCACATTCTTCATATATATTATTAATCTGTCATATATAACGCTGTGTTCTGTGATGTGTTTCTACTTCCTGTCCGTCCTGCAGAAGGATCCTCTGTTCCTGAGCTTTCATCCATTTTCTTCCTGTTAAATAGTTTTTAGTGGTTTGAGGGCGAGTCGTCCCCCTGAAGCTAATAAAATGTGATTTGTGATATTGGACCTCATAAATAAAACTGACCTGACATTATTATCAGATTATTTCCGTTTAAAGTCGCCATGTTACCTTTTTAATCCAAACACGACGCCGGTGTGACGTTGTTATCGTCGTCAGGTCGTCATGTGACTTAATGTTTTATGTTTCCACATTAATCTGTCTGCAGACGCTCTCACCGTCAATGATGAGATTTATTACTAAACAAACGTTTCCGTCCCGCAGACTGACGAGGTTAATGGACAGTTAACCGATAGCGAGCCGTTTCCATGGCGACGGTCAGGTGACAAATCCTGATGAAGAGCCTTCAGAGAGCGAGCAGAGGAGGAGGATCGTTCTCACCTCTTCCTCCTGGACGCTAATTTAAAAAGGCATTTCATCCTGGTTGCCATGACGACCAGCATTTTATTGTTTATATATAGCTTTATTCTTTTTTTCTGCACATTTGTGTTAAACAAAAAACAACTTAAAAATAATGTTTTAATTTCTGTGTTGTGTCAAACTAACAGCTTCATGTTTTCATTTTTCATTCATGTTTAATTATTATTAATGATGATGTGTGACCTTTGACCTCCGCAGCTGGATCCTGGATTAATCAGTGACGTATTAAAATTCTCTCTTTAGTCAGTTTAACAAAGTTTAAAGCTGCCAGAATCCCAAACGACAAGAAAAATAACTGAAAATATGATTATAGAAGTTAAATCTAGTCTGTTTTTTCACCACTTGAACTTTTGTTTGTCTCTAAATGATGTGTAAATAAAGTTATGTTGCTCTAAATCAGTGTGTTTAAAGAGTTAAATCTCCAGTCTGTTATCTTCTTCTTCTCCTTCACTGCTGCTTTTCTCATCTGCTTTTGAAATGAAACTTTTATTTTTATCAGGACTGCGAGTGTCTGAGTTTCCTGACTGGATTAAATCTGCAGACGGACTCTCCGTGCGTCCGCTCGTCTGACATTTACACACTCAGATATCAGTTTATCTCCCGACGGCGGCGGCGGCGACCACAGAGGCTCCGAGGGCCGGACGCCACCGCCGAGCGCCGAGCTGTGAAATCAGATGAGAGGAAACTGAAATGTCAGTTTGTGGAAAATAACAGAATAACAGGAGCCGAGTTCAAACACGTTAGAGAGAAAAGAAGAAGAAGAAGTTTCTGTGAGGCAGAAATTTAACCTTCAGAGGAAAAACAACAAACCTGCATCAGTGTGATTCGTTATAAGACGCAGCTGTCATCATTCATTACTGAATATATGAAGAATTTCAATGTTATTTTGAATAAATATAAATAAAATTTAACCCCAAACAGCCTCCATGTACAGAAATGTGTCTCAGCTGCACACGAGTCAAATAAAGTTTAAATATTTTTATAAATTCTGTGTTTAAAAAGTTTAAAGTTTTTACATTTCAGGTGTTTTTTTTATGTTTTTATTCCTCTCAGATGTAAAAATGAGTCAAATTTGACCTGATCAGTGTGTAAAGATGAAGATAAATCATGTTTGTTTCATATTAAATTGACTCTTTTGTACATTTATTTACTATATTTATTATATATGTTATATTTAAAGCTGCAGCAGCTTTGCGACTCTTCACACTGAACTCGTTTCTCCGGTTAATTAATTCATGACTTTGAACTAATTATTAAACTAAAGTTCAGTTGAGTCACCTTTTTAAAGCAGCAGGAGGAATTTATGTTTCTGAGATGAAGCAGTTTAACATATTAAATTATAATTCAGCTGCAACATCTGCAGCTCAGATTTCCATTAAACTCGCTGTGAATATTCATAAATCCTGAAGGATGATTTCTAAACGTTTTAATGACGTTATGATCTTCATTTTATGCCGTTTTATTCCATTAAACACAATATATTTATATGTTTTTATATAAAACAACATGCAGATTAATAATAAAATAACTATAAGATGGTTTATTGTTCACAATATATATGAAGCCCAGTTTAAACCTAAATTACCGTAAAATCCATCCAGACATGTTTAAAAGCTCCTTGTACGGAGGACTGAAACTGCCAAAATTAAAAATAAATAAATAAATACATGAAATAATAAAGAAAGAAATGTAGAAATAAAATTATAATATAATATAATTATTATTAAAATGACAATTATCAAATAAATGTGCAGGTTAATTTGAAAATAAATAAATATGCACCGAAATATAAAATAAATAAATACAATTCATTTATTTGACAAATTATTTATTTTATGTTTACATTTATTTCCTTATTTATTTATTCCTGTTATTTCTTCACCTTTATGATAATGAAGAGGGTTTATTTATTTATTTATTTATTTATTTGGCAGTTTCAGTCCTCCGTACCTGACAGTGCGACAGTTAATAAAAACAGTCTGAGTGTAATTTAACCAAGAAGACTCTTATCTTTTATTAACATGTACGATACGATCCATCCTGTACATCTCCACTCGTCTCCGCGCTCCTCTTTTTTTTCTTTACAAATAATTATAAAACTGTACAGTACAAAAACCAAATAAAAAAGTTTAAATATATTATTAAAGGTCTCACATCCGCAGTTTCTCTTCTTAACACACACAAACTTTTAAAAACTAAAATGCAGAAAGTCACTTTTTTTTTTTTTTTTTAATAAAAGAGAAGAAAACTTTTCATGCAGCAACTTGAAAACAGCCTGAGAATGTTTCCATGGCGACGGAGAAGAAGAGGAGGAGGAGGATGAGGAGTGATGAAGAGCAACTTTCTGAACATAAAGGAGGAAACTTTTTATTTTATCTTAAAGTTACAACAAAGAACTTTTATCTGGTTGTGAAACAGACTCGATGCTTCGATACGACCGACGTCAGCAAAGAGTCTCTAAATGTTCCCGTCCAATCAGACGAGACGATTTACATGAAGCACAAAGGAGGACGAAGACGTTACCATGACGAGGAGATGTTTCTCTTCAGTTGATAACGTTAAAAGTTAAACGTGTTGTGGCTTAAAGAAGTTCAGAAAAAAGCACTTTAAGAACTCCGATGTTACAAAACAGTCTGAAAGTTGAGTGTGGAACGATGGACACTCAGTCGCCGCCATCTTGGCTACGTAGTGGAAGGGGAGGGGTACGTTGTTACTATGGGAACGTCGCCGAATGATTCAAATGTAAATTATACATGTGTTTTAGCACTAAGCACCAGTAAAAGCCATCAGGATGTTCACTGGGTCAGTAATGATTTGGTAGCACAAACCAAAACGTGAATGCTAACGCTCGCTAATGCTAACGCTAGCTAATGCTAGTTTGCAATCATCATTTCCTTGTCTCACCGTGTTTGACACTAAGCTGTCAGATATCACGTGCTACATGGTTTGAGTCACAGCTTTGTTGTCGGCAGCAGCGAGCGAGCTTCGCAGTGAATGAAGAGAGCGAACGGCGCTGGCGGTTACGACACCTCCGCTAAAGCCGCCAAGCTAACGTCGCTGTATGAACTAAAACAAAGCTTCACTATCATCACTGCGTTACAGAGGGATGACATCATCACTGCATCCTGCAAACAGCTGATTAAAAAAGAAATAATTAAAACTATGTGGCGTTTTTGTCCCGCCTGCTAGCTAAGATGTTTACGACATCAGACGGTGGCGCTCATGGGAAACGCAGTCTCTGCTTTTGTCCACTGGGGGGCGCTGACGTCAACACACAATGAAAGATCCTCGTAGTAACTTTAAAATAAACGAATCGTTCCTCCTTCACTTTGATACATTTTGGTGAAAACTTGAGACTTAAAAATGATCGTTAATGAAAAACACCAAATAAAAACAAACTAACTTTTCTATCTGTAGTTTTCTGACTTTTCTCACCTGCTGAAACTCACACAGAGGACGGAAACAAACATTCATTTAAACTTTCTTTTTGCCAATATTCTGAGAAATCTGTTTTAATTTAAGCTACAGAGAAAAAACCAGACAGTAAACTAGCAGCTCAAACTGAATAAAAATCTCCATAATGTTGATATAAATGATTTAAAGCGTGAGTCTGGCTGGAGTTACTCATCATCTCTGAGTCCTGATATCTGAAATATTCTGATCAACATGATTGATTTGTTTCTATATTTTCTGCTCCGGTGAGTCACATGTTTGCAATAATCTCTGAATTATTGCTCTTCTCTTCTTTTTCCTCCTGAAACTTAAAGAGACCTTTTTATATTTTATTTATTAATGAGACAAACGGACATTTTATTTTCTTAAACACACCAGAGACCTTCTTCCTGTTTTTGCATAACGAATATATTAAAGGTTTGTTAAGGTCGGAGTAGCACCCATCAGAAACAAACCTGATAAATAGAAAAACACAATAAATTAAGATTAAATAGAGTAAATAAAGGTTTTAACTGAGATAATAAATAGAAAGGCACTTCCAGAGCTTTCATCCTTTTTGAAATGGTCTTCACTGACTGTCTTTTTTTTTTATCTGAAACTCAGGAACCAGAACTTCACTTTGTTCTTTATCTTCAGTTTTTTCTCTCAGTTTTTCTTTTGCTCGCCGCTTTCGGTGAGTTTTTTTTCCGTGACTTTACGAAACCGAACCGCCGTCGGATCTCGCCGTCCGTCCGTCTCCCTCGGCTCGCCGTCAGACCTCCACTTCCTGCTGCCCTCCCTGCGCGGCGGCGGCCGTCGTGGCGGCGATGTCGAAGCAGGTCTCCATCATGACGCGGGACTTGCAGAGGTTGACGCAGTACTCCAGCTCCGCCGTGGCCTGAGCCAGAGCCTCCAGGTACTCCTGGGACTCCCGGTCCAGGTCCTGGTCCACGTCGACTGCAGGGAGGAACCAGACGGAGCCGTTAGCGGCAAAAAACATTCAGTCAACGTTCAGTCAACTAATCATCAGATTCATTAATGATTAGTCTGATAATGTGTCACACTGTGGTGAGGTTCAGTCGGGTTTTTGTTTTGTCATTTCATGTTTTATTTTGAAAAGTAGATCCTATTTAAGTCCTGGTTTTCTGTTCTGTCCTCATCATTCTGTGACAGGGTGTGGTGGCGTAGCAGGACTCAGACTCAGAGATGAGATGAACAAAAACAGCTTTATTTTAGCCGTAGGCTCGACAAAACTTGACATGAACCAGATCTGACAGAAAGACACCAAACTGACGAAGCAGGACTTAAATCAGACAGAAGTGAGGAGGGGAACAGGTGGAAACACTCAGGATAATCAGACAGACACATGAGGAAGGGCAACGGACCTGAAACCAGAGGATCTACTTTTCAAAATAAAACAGGAAATGACAAAACATGGAGATACAAAAACCAAACTAAACCTCTCCACAGTGTGACACAATTATTTTGTCAATTAATGTTTTGTCTATAAAATGTCAGAAAAATATCCGACACAATCTCACAACGTTTGTTTTGACCAAAAATACAAAACCCTCAAATATTCTGTTTAATATCAAATGTACAAATAAACAAAAGCATCAAACAGTCACATCGATGATGATCTGCAGAATCTTCTGATTAACACATATTATTATATTATGTACTGAGGATCCTCAACAAACAACATTCTAGAAGAAAACAACTAATTTTTTTAGTTTTCTCAAAAAAAGTGCATTTTTCAGATAAGAAGTTTTGGACATTTAACCGACATTTGGCATTTTTTCCAAAAAATGTCTGAAACTCAACACGTAAAATAAAAGAAGAACTTGGACGTCTGATACTCTGCAACACAAAACAAAACAAACAAATCTAGCAGCAGGAAAAAAATATTCAGTGTTGATAAAACTGTATAAAAATAGTGTAAAATAAGTAAAAGTAGAAACCAGATGAAGACATTAGTGTTAAAAACATTTAGTTCAGTGAACTTTAAGTCAAGTTCAAACCTAAAAGCTTATCCTAATCAGATCATTATCGATTAATCTGATAATTATTTTCATTTATTAATCGTTTTGTCTATAAAATTTCAGAAAATAGTGAAAAATATCAACGTTTGGTTCGTTTTGACCAAAAATCCAAAACTCTAAATATTCTGTTTAATATCAAATAAACGACAAACAAAAGCATCAAACAGTCACATTTAACTGCAACATTTTGTCAGTTTTTGCTTTTTTTTCAACCCGACATGTAAAATAAAAGAAGAACTGGGACGTCTGATACACTGCAAAACAACCCTCCTAGAAAAAAAACAAACCTTAAAAACCTTGTTTAGAAACAAACAACAGAATCTAGCAGCGGAGCACTGGAGGAGAAGTATTGATATCACAGTATAAAGTTTGTCTGACAGTATTAATATTATTATTATTTGTAATATTAGAATCAGGTTTTCCATCGTCTAAGTTTTGACTGTCGCTCTTTTAATGACGTCGTCTCGTCGTGTTTCTTCTTCTGCGGCAGTTTTAACGGCAGCGGCTGCAGAATCAGCTGCTGTTTATCTGCTAACAGCTGCAGCAGCTGGACGGAAACAACAAACCACATCTGGATGAAACTTTCCTGATGAGACTCTGCAGTAACTTCAGATTAATGTCGATGAGTTAACAGATAGATGACAGAAGCTCTCGGAGGGGAAGCAGCTGATGATTTACGATCCTTCCTCTGATGGCTGAGAGAGAATAAACTCTTATTGATCTGTCGGCTCCTCTGCCTCCACATGAACCTCTTCCTTCTGGCTTCTGCACAGTCGATCGCTTCCTGTGAAAAAGGAGCGAGGAGCTTTTTCTCCGAGGTGAGCGGAGAGTTTGTCCCGCTGACAGAGAAACAATAAAAAGATGTAAATATAATCCATCTCCCTCGGGGCTGTTTGTCTCTCGCAGTTTTCTCCAACGATCTCCTCTCCAAACACTCGGGCTCGGCTCTGCGGCACCGCGGGCCGCTCTGCTTTTCAGGATCCAGGAATAGAAGCATAATGGAGGAGTTTGAGGACGAGGAGGGTTTTTAAAGCGGCGAGGCGCTTCGGGCCTCCGGCGGCACTTAGCTGTTTGTCCACTCTGTGTGTTCGAGGTCAGGCGCTGCTGAATGCACTCGTTTGCCTTTTGTTGCTGCGTGAGGAGAGAGACGAGGACGCTTCTATCTCTGCTCAACTGTGTTTCACACCGCAGTGAGCTGGAACAAAACTCTGTCACATCTTTGTACAAGCAGAGCTAAAGTCAGGCTGTAAACACTGATCTGTGCTGTGGACTGTAGGCAGCAGGGAGGAAACAGGAAGCCAACATGCTGACAGGAAGTGATTCGACTAATTAAGAGGAGAAACATCCTGCTCATGTTTGAATCATCAGGATAAAACATGATCAGCTGTTAGAAAACATCAAAATCTACAAGTGGACATGAAAGGTGAAGGAGAGACTCCGACTCCCAGGATGCATTTAGGCATTAAATATCCAATCACAGAGCTTTATATTCTGTCATGTGCTCAGCAGACTCTGCAGGTTACATCCATTTATTTTAATGCTTTTATTTTTTAGGGATCATCACACTGTGACTTTGGGTTTATTTGGGTAAAAGTTTGAAGGTTTGAAACGTTCTCGCTGTGAACTTTGGTGCAGAAATCAAAGGGTCAAAAGGTCAAGAGGTTACTAGTTTTAACAGACGACATCACATCACTCTAGTCCTGCTTCTCTCTGTTTGTTTTAGAATTGATTTTAAGGTTTTACTGATCACTTTTAAAGCTCGTCTGGGTCTGAAGCCCCGATAGATCTGCTGACCCCGTACGAGCCGGCAGCCTCAGATCCTCAGCTGGTCGTTCCAAAGTCAAGGCTTCAATCTAAAGATGACCCTCGACTGAGGCCTGAGGAGACGAGGCTGCAGATTCAGTAACTTCTACAGACTCGCTTTCATGTGATGTCGTCTTTAAATCATCTTTCTTTTAAACTTAAAGGTTTCTTTATTGTCTCTCTTTGTCTTCAGCCGCCATCTTTCAGGTCAGATCTTTTATTGTTTTCTGTTTCATGTCTTTGCTTTGCATTGTTCTGCTTTAAACTTTAAAAGGTGTTATATAAATAAAGATACTATTATTATTATTATAAAGTCAGAGAGCTTTACAATCATATGACTCCTTCTGTCCATAAAGAGAAGGAGGAGCTGCAGAGAAACTTTAACTTTGCTGTACTCACACTCTCCGCTCCACTTGCCGGGGTCGAGCATCAGCCGGCTCTTGGCCTCCTCCAGCTCCACCTTCAGCCGGTCGTGTTTGCTCTTCAGCTCTCTGATCTGCTGCTGCCGCTTCTCCAGCATCCTCAGCCGGGCGTTGAAGTAGAGCAGACCCTGAGGAACAGGAAAAACAATCAAACCCCCTCCGAACACACAGAGAGTCAAATCCACCCGAAGCCCGCCGCCGCCGTTTCCCTGCCAAGAGCCGAGGAGCGTCTCTGATGTGAGGATGAACCCCGCAGAGCGCCGGGTGGGAGGGAGGATCAGGGGGGGATTACGAGGGGCTGCTAACCTGCTCTGAGACTTCAATCCGTGTCCACTGCTGGATTTAATTAGGAGCTGCAGATAAAATTAGCATGGGCTCTAATCTGCAGGCTGTAGACTTAATCTGCAGGACAAACGGCGAGAAGAGGATTAAGGACAGCTGAGGACGGCGGGAACAGGTGACGGAGACGTGGATCTGCCTCACATACAGGTGTTTTAAAGGGACATTACACCCTGTTTCAACCTGATGTCAGAGACAAACGTCTCAGCTGAAGCTGCAGGAGGCTGGACAGTCTGACAGAACGAGATGCGACGCTGCAGTTACACATTTAACATGTTTATTAAAGTGTCTACAGGATTTAAAACTTCACTGCAGTGTGTGAAAGCTGCAGCTGATCTTCATCTGGGTCAAATATACGTTACATAAAACAACAACAACAGATCCTGATCATGTTTTTACCCCAATATGAGTCTGATCAGAAACTTTTATTTACTTAAATGTTGATTAAAGTGAAATAAAACTCGTACACTATTAGATCTGAAACACCTTAATGTTTAAATACTGAATCTTATTTTATTGATCTGATCCTCTACAGTGAAGAACCACAGAAACAGTCTGATTGTACAGTGGAGGTGTTTCAGAGTGGAGCGTCTTCCCTCACAGAGGATCTTTGGTTGAGCGACAGCAGATGATTGACTCACAGACTGAAGGTTAATTACTGGCAGCTGATCGAGCTGAAGCTGAACGAGACGCTCAGAGTGGCCGAACATGACGAGCTGCTCTCGACACCGTTAGACGATGGGAGAGTCTCTGCTGACTGAGTTTTTATTGGTCGGTTAGTCGCAGGGAGAAAAAACCCAACAAATTAAATTACATTTGAAACAACAGATACAGGAAGTGGTGACACCTGGTTGAGGCGACCAGTGGTGTAGTTTCATCACTCAGTCAGTGAGTTTGTGATAACAGAACAGATTCTGCTGGGAAACCTCGAAACTGAGTCCGCTGCTGTCGTTAACAGCCGGCTCGCTTTGTGTGTTTGCTTTTAATATTTATATGTTTAAGGCTCGTTATGATGGTTTAGTGTTTCTCTGTCATGTAGCTCAGTGTTTGCAGTTTTACTTATCTAATATTTCTCAGCCCTGAAACTCAAACCATCTTCTGATGCTCCTTAAATATTTATTTATATATTAAGTTAATATTATGAACATGTGACGACTAGCTGATAGAGACCCGCTGGTCGGGGGCGGGGCCAGTTTCTATTCTCAGCTTTCATAATAAATATTTAGTGAATCAGTTTATTTTTCTGTTTTTTGGTTGAATTGTGTTGAAATGTGTTTAAGTTACAACCACAGACAGTTCAACAGCTTCATGAAGACACAGCAGGATGTAGACGCGTCTTCTGTTATATAAAATGTAGAATAACATCAATGTTTGAAATATCAACGTGTTTCTAGAAGCAGCTGTGGTTCATTTAAGATGTTTGGACTTCAGCAGGTGAAATTTACTCCTGTTGTTCCAGAAAAAAGGCGGGAAATGAGTTAACGAGCTGTAGAGTTGGATTTATTGATAGTTGTTCATATTTTAGGGGAAACACTTTAATAATATGTGAACTCACCTTCTCGACGTCGTGGAAGGACTGCTGGGAGGAAACAGAAAGAGAGAGAAAATGAGGACTTCTCTGCAACTCTTGTGTCTCAAAGACAAATTGCAGATCATCTCTCTCTAATTGAAAATAAATCACAGCTCCTTCCAGCTGAATGAACGTCTTTCTCTCCCTCGACGCTCCGCTCAGCGCTCCACTGCTGAAGGTTAACGAGCCGTTAACACAGAGAGGCGACGGCGGTGAAGACCAACCAGCCGGGGAAAACCTTCATCCATCACTGCACCCCTCCTCCTCCTCCCCCCCCTCCCTCTGCTGTCACTCACAACTAAACCAATTAATATGAAACTGTAAGCGACTCCGTGATGAACTCCTGATAATCTGACCTCAGGCGGGACTGAAGTGAGGACGACTGTTATCCAGGTTCATCATTTCTGCCTCAGAGTCTGATAACTGCTCACTGATTAAACTGCACAAACCTCCTTATCGAGCTTTTCGTCTCTAATTTTGATTTTTAAAGCTTTAATCTTCACAGGAAGTGTCAAAATCTGCCGGCCTATCAGGAATATTCAAACCTGTTTCTGAAGGAAATCAACTTCTTTCAAGTATTTTGTCAAATAATTGATCTTCATGTCTCAGACGATTGTTTCTACAAAATGACTGAAAACTCTTCGAGCATTTATTTGCAGAAACATCTGAAAACATCAGTGTTGGACCCTGATGGGGAAACTGTTAAATCCACATCAACCTTTATGTATTAAAATGTATTTTGCGTCTGGTAATGTCCGACTGCTCGACCTGACAGGCTCCTTAAAGTCTCTCAACTATTTTGTATCTTGATGCTGAAAAAGCTTTTGTTAGGTTTTATTTAAGACTTCTCACTGAACTGGACAAGTTTCTGCTTCACTCTCATCATTTTTCAACATTTCAATCAAAATAATTCATTTGTTAAAACTCCACAAAGTGCTGCTGTCAGAACAAACTACACGGCACATCAAATATCACTATATGCAGACGATACTCTGATTTATACAGCAGATTTTCGCTATGAAGTCACTTCTTATTTAATCGATGATCACTGGGATCATTAATTCTGAGGATGATATGAAATAACAGAGAACGCTGCCGACATTAAAGCCTGTAAATTAGCTTAAAGATGAATAATTTTATCTCACATGAACTGAATCAACTCAGTGATTCTTTCAACTCCCAGCAGTAGATAATAAACTGAGCTGAGTGTAGAACAGTAAACGTCCTCAAATTAAAACCTTTTTCAGATTTTATTTGTTTGTTTTTTGTTTGTTTTCTTTTAGTGGAACGATGCACATTAGTCATCATCATCATGAAAAAAAAAAAATTTCATCTTAACTTTTGCATTTTTTTGCTCCAAATACTACATTACCCATGAGCCTCAGCGGCCGTTTCTATGGAGACTTCAGCCAGAGGAGTGATGTCACAGATTAGAGTAAATTCAGAACAAATTTTCAGTGTAAAAACACAAAAACATCAAAGCAGAGCTGCTGAACTGAAGCTGAATGGATTATAACTCAACTTCTAACTGTTTGTAACTGTTTGTATTATTTGTTTGTCTAACTGTGTTTAATTTGATGTGATTATGATTTGTGATCTTGTGTTTAAATAACGTCAGTAACTGTCAGCGAGTTGGAGACGATGCACCTGCAGGTATTTAACCTTCCTCTGAACAGGAAGCTGAGCAGACGGCGCCGCTCTCACCTCTGACCCCGTCACCACCTCCCTCCTCCTCTGCAGGCGCTCCACGTCGTCGATCTCGTACACTTTTATCTCGAAGGGCTCCTTCATGGTGCCGCCCAGCGGGGGCACGTCCACCCACTGACCCCCGACCTTCCTGCCCAGAGACGACGTGTCCGGCAGCGGAGCGGGAATCAGACGCCGCCGCAGGAAACCTGAAGGAGAGAGGACGTAGAATTCAATAAAAATACAGAACAGCAGATCTGTTTCTGTCTCTGAAATAACGCCACCTTCAGTCTGATGAAGGTTATTGATATCAGACAACAACAAACACAGATTATTATTAATGATTAGATTCATCTTCTGTCAGTTTGTGCTGATTTTTAAAGCACTGCTGAGGAAATCTTATCTTTTGAATGTCCAGTTAATCCATTTTTTCTTTTCTTTTTTTTATTGTTTCTTTTAATTGACCATTTATTTATTTGTTGTTGGTGTTAATCTGGTTTTCAGTTTATATTACTTGCTGGTTTTAGTGGTAAACAGTAAAATATGTAGGAGTTAGATCAGTGTATGGGAGTAGCATGACCTGGCTGAGTATCAGGTCATGAGGTGTGGTGGTCATGGTTGAAGTAGATAAAAGCTTTGGGAACATATCAAGTGCAGAAATGCATCAGCTTACCAAAATAACAGGAACTCTCTGTGAATGTGTGTGTGTTGCACGTACACACACACACACATGATGCAGAAGTGCCTATCCACTTTGGTTAAAGTCCAAGAGAAATGAAGTACTGGGTGATGACCCACCTTTCCGTAGGATAGGTGATTGCCAAGAGGAAACCTAGCTGACACGAGATATCATCCAACACACACATATAACCTGGTTTGGGTATAAAAAGGCATGTCATGTTCTATGAAGTTGAAGCTGTGCGTCAATAAATGAGATCTTCCCCATCTGACACCTGTGTCTGCATCTTCCCTGATTCGCTCCTCTTTCCTTCACAACATAATTGGCGCCCGACGTGGTAACGAGTCTGAGTCCAGGACCGGAAGAGACGCCTGCACCTCCTGCACCGAGGACGCTGAAAAACCTTTTAGTGTAAATGTTGTGTTTAACTACATATTTTCTGCATTTATCTGTTTCATAATGTTTATTGATACTTATTTTTGTATTATTATATTATACATTATATTATTATTATTATTATCATTATTATTATTATTAGTTCCCTGCTGGTGGAACAAGTTACCAAACTCTGTTCAGTCTGCAGAGTTCCTCTCAGTCTTTAAGAAAAGACTAAAGACCAGCTCTCTCATGAACATCTCAGCACTTAATGGACTGCAGGACAAAAAAAATGCGTCCTATTGGTCCCAAACTGAAGCTTTATGGCTCTTACTGGTGTTACTGGTGTTACTGGTGTTGTTGTTTCCTGACTGGATTCCTGCTTCTGATGTATCAGACTCATATTGAAGTCGCTTTGGAGAGTAAACATGTAAAATGTCAATTATTATCTGTAAAAAAAAGTATTAATTCATTATAAAAAAAACACCTGAGACATGGTGTTTATTCTTATTTTAATCTTTTTTAGTGACGATAATGTTAATTTACTGAATGTAGGTGTAATGAGGAGGTTGGATGTTTTTCATCGTGTAACCATAATAAATAACAATAAAGACTTTGTCACTTTTGTTCCTTGATGTGCTTTTTAAATTCATCCTCCTCTCTTGTGGTTGCTTCTCTGCATCAGAAGCACCTGTTTCGTGTCACGTCGTCTGATCCGAGAGGCGCCTCCTCGTTTGTCTTCCATCGATTATTTTTAATGAGTCCGTTCTGTCAGATAGCCGCCGTGCTAATTAACTTTATGACGATCGTAACCGCAAAGATTAAAAGCAACAGTGTGCAAACAAACAAACAAAAAAAAAAAGCCACCACTGATTATTAAAAACATTCTGCACAAATGTGTCTCTCAGAAACAGTGACATATTGAGGAGGAGTGTGTGTGCTGTGGAGTGGTGTGTAGTGGATGAGGAGGCGGGGGCGGTGGGGGGGGGTGGATGGGTGGAGGGGGGTGATAATTGGAGTTGGATATGTACACCGGGCATTGGTGCAGCTTCATGAAATATTCATGAGGCAGAAACGAGCCAAGATCCTCAGACTGATGGCAGCCAGATCACATGAGAGCTGCTTCCATATGCATCAGGCTGCCTGACCCGCTGCGAGCCGGCCGCCTGCATCACAATCAGCCGCGTGTAAGCTAACGCGCCGAGGCAGAGTACACCGCCGCATCATCACAGATAACATGCACGCATGTAGATTTTCCACGATAACGCCGAGCGGAGAGAGATAAACTCCTGCGGTGCCTTTGATAGATGCTCCCACAGCTGTAATTCTCTCCTATGTGCTCGGCATTCATGGAAATGTTGTTCTGAACAGTCACCGTCACACACGCTGACGGATTGAAGCACATTTTTGGGGGAATAGAAAAAGAAGCCATGAATATGTTAATTCTGTCTCGCAGCCTCCAGGTTTTACGGCTCGTTCACTTTCTGAATCAACACATCAGGAGAAGCTGTTGAATGTCAAATAAAAGTAAACTTTTGTCATTAACGGATGCGAAACCTCATTTCAATAATAGCTGAATAAGATAAGAACACAGCTTTGGCTTTTCAGGATTCACTGTCACAGTCTGCTGCTGCTCTTTGTTTATTCATGATTCATGACTTTAAACGCCCGTAAAAATAAAAACTTTGAATTAAATAAAGAAAAACAAATGATGCTGATATGTTGCTGCAACAAAGTCTCAGAAGGTCTGCAGTTAATCAAAATACAATTATGTTCTGACTCATCAGCGGCAGGATGAGGAGGGTGATCCTTCAGAGTAAGAGCAGATAATTCAACCACTAACTGTCCAAATTACAGAGAAATGTGCTGATCTGTGGTTCTTTATGGTTCCTGAAGTTTAAAGCCTTTCCTCCAGTGGCACCGTCGAGCCAAACTGTGCATATGAACATAAAAATATCTGAATCTATTGTGCAGTTCATCATGAAATGTGCTGATCTCATCCAGCAATAAAGGAAACCATTAGATTTTCCTCCAGTGACTCTTTCATGACAAACGTCTTCAGTTCACTGCTGAAACTCTCAAAGCCTTTTCAGATCTCTGGTGTGCTGTTCAGGTCTGAGCTCATCAATCACTGCTACAAACTACCCAGAATGCAACACTCTGAGTGTGGAGCTTCCCCCCTATCTTTATTCAAGAGCATAGTATTTACATTTGAGAACATACTTTATTGATTTTACATTCAAATTTTATAATTGGTCCTCTAAACCCTTCCCTCACACTCAAACACCCTCTGCTTCTCCTCGCACTCAAGCTTCTTCTGCGCGCTCGCCAAATTTCTGCTCTCGGATTTCTCCACTGCGCTCGGATTTTTTTGTGTAGCAAGAAGAAGTAGAAGGCTCGGGCGTATGTGTGTAAACTAACAGTCACTTTATTCAAAAAGTAGTAAAGAAAGCAAAGGAAGTGCATTTAATAAGCCCAGGAGGGCAGGAGGAGACGTACAATACAGACTACAGTGTGTCAGTTACTAAATGCTTCTAGCCTAGCCTGACAACGCTAAACTGATAAATCATGGATGGATGTATATAGACATGTATAAAGAGATAAATAAATAGGAGAAATGTGTAGCTGCCTGCTACCCCTCCCCCCCTCCACCAGGCCACACCAATCAAATGAACCCTGCATCCTGCATCCAAATTTGGCGAATTTAGGAGAAGAGTTGAAGTTTGAGCCCAGCAGAGGATGTTTGAGTGTGAGGGAAAATACAAAATTTTAACGTAAAATCAGTAAAGTAAATTTACACACTACACTCTTGAATAAAGATAGGGACAAAGCTTCATATCTGGAACGTTTCAGTACTTTTTCTATCTTTGCTTTGACTCACCATTTCCTCTCTTCTTGGGCGATTTGGAAACTCTGCTCCTATTGGACGACGACACGCCGCTCTCGCTCATGGAGTCATGCGCTGACGAGGTGCTGCCGGTGGTCTCGCTGTCTCGGATCATGCTTTCGTAGCCGCTGCTCCCCCCGCTGTGGTAAAACAGGGCGGTGCGGCCCATGGCGGGCGGCAGCTCCCCGCTGAGGATGCTGCTGTTGTCGCTGCCGTGCCCGCTGCTGTAGCGCTGCGGCCTGCGGGGGGCGGTAATCTTGCTGTAAGGGGATGGTATCGGTGTTAGCGACCTGCTGACACCACCGGCCCCGCTGTCAGCACTGTCACTTCCTGTCAGCCCCCTGCTGAGCTGCTTCCTTTGACTTCCAGCAGCTAGCTCGCTAACCCGGCTGTTCGCCGCCCGACTGATGGCCTGCTTTGTGCCCATGATGGTGCCTCTTCCTGACTTGACTCCAGTGCTGGGGCGAGCGGGGGACTTGCTGGTTGCAGGTAGGCTGGTGTTGCGTCCAGCTGCGTTATCAGGAGGTTTCAGGGAGGAGCTCAGGCTCTTGGGACTGCTGGTGGACAGCGTTCGAACCTTTGATCCACCAGAAACTGCAGCTCGCGAGCCGCTGCTGCCTTTTACCTGCAGCAGTTTGGATGTAGTTGCAAAGACACCAAGAGGAACTTGGGAGGAAGATGAAGGTGTTGAGGTGGAGGGGGGAACTCCAAGTTTTGGCACTGATCTGTTGGATCTGTTGTTACCTCCCAAGCTAGCACCGCTGTTCTCCTGGGACAGGACAGGCTTGGATCCGACAGACGTTTGACTGTCACATCTCTCCAGAGACATCAGACTCCCGTAGAACCTGGAAGAATCTGTTTTGGCGCCTCGTGTCTTTAGACTTGAGGAGGTCCTCGCAGAGCCGTGGTCAGTTTTTAAACTAGACGTCTTGTTGCTGAATGAATCTGCGCGGAGTCTGTTGAATTCTTCCTCTGAGGTCGATGTTTTCGGGAATGAAGACTTTCCAGTGTCACTGCTCATCTTTAAGGCACTTGGAAACAGCGCAGTCCTTGTCTTTTGTTCTTGGCTTGACTGTTTGGCAGGTGGACCAGGAGGAGAAATGCTTCCAGATCCAGACTTGGAGATCGCGCTACTTTTCTGCCCGTTTGACTTTTTCCCCAAAGATGAAAACCTCAGGCTTCCTGTCGCTGAGGCTCCTTCATGACTCCACTTCGATTCAGAGCTCTGGGGAGTGGAAACAGTTCCCAGAGTTGTAGCTCCACGTGTCAGTCGTGGAAGCTTGATGAGAGCTTCTCCCCTCCTGCTGCTGGACTTCTCACAGCCGTCCACCACCCTCTGAGCTGAAGACGACACTTGTGCCTTTGGTGGCCGCGGTACACTGTTGCTGTTCCCTCCAGGCCTCTTGGAGGAAACGTTCACACCACTTCTAGGTGGTTTACCTGTAGAGAGAAACTCAACCTCTCTGGGATCAAAGTGGCTGCTTCCCTGAAGCAAAAAGTCTTCATGTCTGCCTTCCTGTCTGCTGCAGCCCACAGCTGCAGATGAGGTAGGCTTGGTTTTCCTGGGAAGACTGGAATGGGTGGCGTGATGGGGAATGTGGGCTGACACCGAAGGGTTCAGCGTGTTGGCTCTTAGCCTGGAGCCTTTTGGTGAGGCTTTGGTTGATTCAGGGAAGGGAGGGCACTTGTTAAAAGATGGTTTGTTTGGGGTAGCGGGGTCACTGTCCAGCTCTGAGAAACAGACGCCGCTGTCATTCAGAGAGCTCTTCACACGCTGCTGCAGAAACGGCTCTCGGTGAAACACGCTTGGCGACGCCAGTGCGCTCTCTGAGGCCATGCTTTTATCCCTCGAGTAATATCTGCCAGTCGAACGAGTGCTTTCACTTTCAGCTGACGCCACGCTCACCTCACTTGACCATGAGCTAACTGTTGGGTGCTTGTTGCTGTGTTGGGGAAACAACATTTCTTGGCAGCTGGCACCAACATCAGATCCCTCGGCTCCATGTTGGGATGTGTAAGCATCGTACTCATCATTGATACTGCTGATGATGCTGACGGGGCGAGAGCCAGAAGCTAAAGCCTGCAGGGAGCAGTCGCTGTTGAAGCTGAGGATGTTGGAGGGCCGGCCGTTGTCTGGGATGAGGCCATGAGGAAGCTCCTCCACCACAGTGAACACCAGCTCGTCCTCCCCGTTTAGCTCCACAGGCTGCTGCAGTGTGATGGTAGTTCTGAGGAAATCCCTGTCAAGGCATCTTCCTAACAGCGCTGCCCGGGGATTGCTGTCCTCCGCGGGGCATCTGCTCGGGGATCCCGGCGGTTGACCTTGCCTTTGTGCTTGTTGACTCATACCGACTGGGGGAGTCCTACGGATGACCTCCGCAGGCTGAGCTGCTGCCGTCCTGGACGTCCTGGGTAAGGACGGTGAGGCAGACGGCTTGGGTACACCCCCTTTGAGGTAGACCTTCTCCCGCACCACAGGCTCTGAGTCCTGAGAAAAAGGCTTCACCACACATGGCTGAACGGGAGCGGCTGAAAGTTTCTCTCCATCTGCGCTGGTCCGTTTGGAGGGGTCCATGCCGCTGGCTGAGGGGAACTTGGACGGCTCCTGATGAGATTTGTTTGTGCTTTCTGAGAACCTCTGGGAGGAGTTCTTATCAGGTTTGGGTGGAGATGTTGCCTCTGAGGGTTTAGCAGCTCCACTTGGAGTCCTGCCAGCTGCTGCTTGTGCTGCTTTACCCTCTGTGGAGAACGTGGCCGGGCCCTCGCTGCCGTCAATGCAGTCGAGTCTCTCCTGCAGCTCTGCAAACGTGTTGCACTTGAAATGATCTCCATCGGACCTGGGCGCGTCTTTGACCCGCTTTTTGTTCAGGGAGGGGATGATGGGAATGAAGGACGGAGGCCCCTCGTTGTCGCTCAGCTCTCGGTCTGAGATGGCCGTCCCTCCGGGCCCGATGTAGATGACGGTGTCGCAGGAGTGTTCGCTGCTGGACGAGTAGTCGGGATCACTGGAGAGCAGCAGAGGAGTGTCTGGGTCCAGGGCCACCGTCCGAGGGTGGAAGGGTCGAAGGTGCGGGGGTCGACGGGCCGGGCCCTCCTCGCAGGAACTCTCCCCTCCGGATGAGCTGGAGGCGTACGGCTGACGGGAGAGAAACAACACTCAATTAACATCCTGAACAGACACAGCGATCAATCTGAAGACAAATCCATTCCTGCTGCCTCCTGGAGCGACAGAGCGCGAGGTTTAAAGTGCACACGGCGGGCTGTGGTAAAATTAATCTCAATGAGATGTAGAAGCTTGTAACTCATGTTTCCATACGGCTTTTTCAATCTATAAAATATAAATACAGACTGTCAATCTGCCTAATGAAAGTGAAAGACGACCTCGTCTCACCACAGAGGCCACCGTCCCCTGAAGGAACCCTGATATTGATTATATGTCGTATCATGGTAGAATAACCTCGCTGAATTACGACTGTATGGCTTCCTGACACGATCGCCCAGATTTACATTATAGATTTAAATGTTTTACCATCACGAGCCTCAGGACATCAGTTTAAACCTTTCTGACTCCCGTAGAATCATCAGAAAAAGGTCCATATAGCTCAATATCTAATTTATAACATTCCCTTTATATTTGTCCTTGAGCAGCTTAAACATTATACAATTGTTTTTAACGCTGTAAAAAGTCGCCTATATTTTCTGTGTCAGCTTGTTCAAACCATTTAAAAAAGATTTCTGCTCCACTGCATCAAATTTAATTTCAGACACATTTCCCTATAATTCAGCCGGACGTTCTGTATGATGTGAAGGACATTTCATCACACTGAGTCCCATTTTTTAGCCTTTTTTTAAACCCAAATCTTATATTTATACGATAGAAAAACTCCAATATAATTTCCATGTGGAAATATTTTAGGTTTTTCTTCCTCAAGTTAAAGTTTTATGGCATCTCCCACATGATATTTATGAAATAATATTCCCATTTTAAAGTTTTCTTTTATGTTTTTTAATATACAGACACTTAAATTTCCTTCTGGTCTGACTGAACTCATAACAGGAACCCTTACAGCATCAACAAATATTAAAGTTAAACGTTGTCGGGATCATAAAACTAATCTGGGACTTTAAATGAGGAACATTAAAAGTGATCAACTGTGGTCGTATCGGAAAATAATTGGTAAGTAAATCACCAAACGGACTTGATAAACGTAGCCTGTAAACAATAATCTGGACAGCGATGAGACTGAAAAAGCACCTTGGACTTCTTCTTCCTCATGCGGTGGATGCGGGAGGCCAGCTGCACCGTGGTCAGCGTCTCCATGTAGTTGGCCGGGGAGTCGGAGATGTGGGCGATCATGGTGGTTCGACAGTTGATGTTACCCAGAGATTCACTGAGGAGCATGGTGAGCTTACTGTCCCTGAATAATACATCAAGAAACCCCTCGTTATAAAAAAAAAAAGAGGCACCACAGGCCTGAGAAACCCCCGTAGGATCCCAGAAACCATTCATTACGCCACAGACAGGCAAAAAGGAATAAAAAGATCTATCATTTCACATTAATGAAGCCCGACTTTGAACTTCTCACCACGTGTGATCTGCAGTCAGAAACTGAGTGAAATGTCCGTGAAACCCCGACTTTGAAAACATGTGGAGTACAGCTTTAATGATTACATACCGCATTTAAATACTACAATCTCAGCTTTTTTTTTCTTTTTTCCAGCCTCCTCCTGAAGAATTATTAATAAATCCACATTTTTTGGGTTCAGACAAACATCACAACAACTTCCAATGATTGGGAAGGAAGGATATGTATTTAAAACAAAGCGTTCTGTATCATCGATGGTTCTGTTCTGGCTTGTTTTTGGTGCTTCGGTGTGAAAACAAAGATAAAGTTCTCTGAGGAACACAGGACCAATCAAAGGTTTGGACACACTGGTGCTGTACTTCCATTAAAGTGTTGCACACAAAGCTTACATGTTTTTTACATGTCATTTCTACAACATAATGGTTTTTATTCTGGTCTAATAAAAGGTTTAAGCACAGAGGATGTTTTATTGCTGTACAGATTGTGGTAAATTTGTTATATTCAGCTACATAACTTAAAAAATACTTGACTTGAACTGACTCTTAACTCAGATTCAAGGACATAAGCAGCTACTTGGCTTTAATGGAGAGAACAGGTGGATGGAAACGTACCAACTGAGACCAGAAAACAACGTCCTGACTGGTACTGTACTTCCATTAAAGTGTTGCAGACAAATATTACATGTTTTTTACATGTAGATTTGAAAAAACTGCCCGTTTCTATAGTATAATGGTTTTTATTCTGGTCTAATCAAAGGTTTAACCACAGAGGATGTTTTATTGCTGTACAGATTGTAAAGCTTTCTGAGGTAAATTTGTGATTTGTGATGTTGGGCTATATATAAATAAAACGTTACAATTAATTAAATGCATTTCATTTTGCATCTTTGCTCTAAAGGAGAGAACAGGTGGATGGAAACGTACCAACTGAGACCAGAAAACAACGTCCTAAACAATCAAACTGGAGTCGAACAAAGTACCAAAATACATCCCTGAATATGAAGTTGGAGCTCGTTTGCATCACAAACACCCAGAGAACTGAATATACATGTCAATTAGCATCACAAAGTGATTTATTCATCAGTCTAATCAACCGTTTGGGAAACGCATTAAAAATACATTAAATTCAGACGTCACCCTCCTCGCTCTTCTCTCCTCGCTCAGGGATCTTTGTCCCATCTGCTGTTTGGGAGCAGTGACCTTTGACCTTCATTACCATGCCCGGGGTGCGAGGCGTACCTGTAGGGAACGTGCTTGGCCCCGTTGGCGAGGGCGAGGATGACGTTTCCCAGCGCGGACAGAGACAGACACTGACCTCCGCCGCCCTCTCTGGTCCTGCTGATGTTCATCTCACAGCTCCCCAAATCCAGGAGGTGGAGACGACTCCGACCAGACACTGACAGACGGAGACACAACAAACAATACATCATGCTTATCCGCTCGTTAGGGCTCAGACGGTCAGCTAGTAAACGCCTCGTCAATACATCGATTGGTTTATAGATAGAAAAAGCAATCAATGGTTGTTTTAATTGATTTGGTGCTGAAAGGACTGAACATGAGCTGCTGTGCTCCTGCTTCTCCTGCTCCTCACGACATGAATAAAGTCTAATCTTGTATGTGAAATATCTGCTGCTTGTTATTTATCTTCGCCTTCTTTAAATATGAAAGGAGGTCCGTGTTCTCGGGGCTGCCTGAGAGCCGCAGCTGCAGACTTCACGCTCAAAATCCCATCCGGTGATTCTGCTCGGTGGATTAACTGATTGTGTGAGCAAACAGGGTCAGAACTGAATAATAACATAACAAATAACAGCAGCCTGGTCCGAAGCTTTCACACACAGCAGCGCGGTTTAAAAAGTTATAAAACCTTATACGGTGACTTGTCAGTGACCTTATTTTGAAATCCCCAAAATTAAGCCCCAAGTCAAGACAAGTGGCTCTGGAGTAAAGAGAGAGAAGTGCAAAGACCGAAGTGAAGACCTGCTGAAGCTAAAAGAGAGAGGATCATCTGAAAAAACCTTCTCAGGAGAGACAGTCATTATTTTGAAAAATCTTGTACAGTGACTTGTCTGTCACCTTATTTTGAAATCCCCAGAATTAAGCCTCAAGTCAAGACAAGAAGTTTGGAAAAATGCAGCACTGTGAGAATCCGGATGTTTCACTCAAAACGATCAAAAAGCTGAGTGTGGAACTACGAACACTTCTCACTTTTAATGGCCGCCATCTTGGCTGCGTAGCTGAAGGGGAGGGACCAACTTTTCAAACAGGAAATGGCGGCCGGGTACGTTGTAACTACGGTAAACATCACCATGTTATATAAGCAGCACTATACTGCTGTTGGATATAAGACATCAGTATGTTTATTGTGTCTGTAATGATTTGGTAGCACGAACGATAATGCTAACGTTAGCTAATGCTAATTTGCCGTCTTCATTTCCAGTAAGTGCACAACGGCAGTGTTTGATTAGAGACGACACTACTCTGTCAAAACTACACCAGTAAGTCACAGTGTGCTAGCAGAAGTATGAGATCTGAGTCACAGCTAAAGCCATTATTTTGAAAAACCTTATATGTTGACTTGTCTGTGACTTTATTTTGAAATCCCCAAATTAGTCAAGACAAGTGATTCTGGAGTAAAGACAGAAAAGCCCAAACACAGAAGTCAAGACCTGATTAGTCATTGTTACTGAAAAACCTCGTACAATGACTCATCTGTGACTTTATTTTGAAATCCCCCAATCAAAGCAAAGTCATTGTTTTGAAAGTCCAAGTCAAGATGAAGAGTCCAGTTCTGTCCTGAGTCCTGACAGATGCAGATCAGTCTGAGTCTGATGTCTCTCTAACAGCCTTTTCATTTCATTAAGTCAGAGAAACGATGGCGGTAACAATGAACCGCCCCGAATCAGCAAACATTTAGAAACTGCTGAGCGTTCATTTTTATACCCGCCGGTCTGTAAACACTGCAGGATACAAACCTTCAGGCCTCATTAGCCATGCAGATGCATTCCAGCCGTGGACGCGGCGGCGATGAAACGCTAATAACTGAGGAAACGTCTCTGCTGTGACAGGAAGGCGTGGGCAGAGGTGGCGTCCACGAAGTGAAGCTAATTAGCAGCTATGTGTTTGCGGAGGGAAAAGAAAGGGGCTAATCGCTAACGGAGCTGACAGGTGTCACAGCTGCGTGATTGCTAACAGTCAGTTTCATTCTCGTCAGAAGGGTCGGTGTCACACAACCTGCTGTTTCTTCATTAGCTGCTGTTGAACTGATGTTGACAGGTGTGCAGTTAAACGTCTGTTCACAGGCTGGAAGATCACCAGACTCAAATTAACAACGTGTTTCCTCCTCTCCTGCTCTGTCTGTGTCTCTCTACTGAGGATATAAGTCTTTAAAAACACCTCAAACAAATATATAGTTTCATTTTTAAACCAGACCTGCGTTGTTTATTCTGGAGACTCGGCACACAGCTCGACCAGGAAGCTGAGAAACACTTTAAAAAGTCTCAGTTATTTCCTAAAACGACTAATTAGTGCATTTACATTTGTTAGGGACTACTTTAAGCGGCGGATGGATCCACATTCGGAGCTCTGCGGAGTGTTTCTGGCAGCAGAACGATGTGTGTTCATGAAGGAACATGTAACTCATACATTATGCATCATTATTATTATTATTATTTTACTTTCTGCTTTGACTTCTATATGCAAATATAAAATATCACCTGACTCTGCTGCTTTAAAACTATCAGCCGTTTCACAAACAGCAGCTAAAGTCAGCAGGTTAAATGCATTTTTTCCACATAAATAAAGAAACTGAATTGGAATAAAACACAGTTAAAGCTCGACTGTTGTGGATTTACTGTCTAAGACGTTATTATAAATGCTGTGTCTGTTTTTCTGTATTGACAGGAAGAAGATGCTACTGGCTGTTCATGCTGGGTTAAAGCTGGCTGACTGTTGCTGGAACTGATTCTCAGCTCAATTTGTCCAAAATCGACTCAACTGAAGCGCAGCTGAGTCAGTCTGCTGCTCTCTGTGCTCGGCAGGAAGCCGGGAAGGTCTCCGCTGGCGTCGCCTCGGCAATAAAACCAAAACTGACAAAACTATGAAAACAAAACACAAACTGCTGAAATCTGAAACAGCGTCTGGTTCATTTCACACTGACTTGCCGCCTTGTTGCTCTTGTCCAGTCGGTCCTGGTAGAGGTGCAGCGTGAACAGGAAGTGCGAGTTCCTCCGGGCCTCCTGGTCGCTCGGCGTCCGGCTGCTCCTCCTCGCCGCCAGCGCAGCGTCCAGGAAGAAGGCGGCTCGCTCGGCGCTGGTCGCCCGCAGCTCGGTCTGGTTCTGAAGCTGACGGAGAGAGAGGAAGATACGAGACAATAAAAAACACTTCAGCTGATATTTAAACTGGTTTTCTGCTGGAATAAAGCAGAGAAACGTTATTCTGTAGGTGAGATTATGAAGATGTCTCATCTAGGGGGGAAAAATTACATGACTAACCAGTTTCTGAGAGATAAAATAAGACAGAATGAGGTTTGATAAAGATGAAAAAGGATGTCCGTGTGAAGGAAAAGCAAAGTGAGGAGAGAGAAAGAGAAGGAAAATTAAAGTGAGGAGATAAAACGTGGCAGACAGAAGGAGCCGAGGGGAGATAAAGCAGACTGGATCAGGAGGAGGAGGAGGAGGAGGAGGAGGAGGAGGAGGAGGAAGGTCAGGACTAATTGGACAGTTGTGGACAGCGATGAAGTCTCCGGGGGGGTGAAGACGAGGTCGGAGAGGAGCGGCGAGGAGGAAGAGGAGGAGACGACGAGAGGAAGGAGAGTCGTCAAGGTGACCTGATGATGTCATCCATCCCGAAAAATCCAGACAAAATATTCAAACGATTTAATTTAATTTAATCCTCAAGTCATAAAAACTAAACTGACCATTAAAGGTTTTTAGAGCTTCGAGGTAAAATTTGACTTTATTTCAGAGTCCATAAAATCCTTTAATTATCTTTAATTATCTTTAATTATCTTTAATTGTCTCCCCAAAACATCCTGATGTGATATTTTTGAGAATTAACAGTATTTAATCTTTAAAGTTTTCATAAACAGGATTATTTTAGGATGAAACCTTTTTTTCTGGAGATGAAATGATTCAGCATTTTTTAATCTGAACGTTTCAGACGACGTGTTGCAATTTTATTTTAACATTTAAGGTTATTTTCTTTATTTTTATCAAACATTTTATTCATTTCTGCAGCTCAGTTTCCTGCTAGATTCATTTCTTCTGCATCTCTGCATGAAACATGTTATTATTATTCAGTTATAATAATATAATTATTATATAATTGGATTGTTCAAAGACAAATCTGATGTTGACGAAGGTTTTCGAAGTGTCAACAGCCTGTCAATCATCAGTGGTTTTATTTTCCTGTTCTGTACTGTAATGATAATTTCTCTTTCCGTCCAATAACAGCTCAGTGTGTTTGTCCAATCAGGTGCAGGATGTCTCTACCTGTCAATCATCTCCCCGCCTTCCTGCCATCACCTGATTGGTCTACAGGTGTATTTTAAAACGGACACAGTCGGCGTCCTGAATGCGTCTCCTCCTCGGCCTACCTGGGAGCCACAGACGGGGTCTTCTCGCAGGGACACGGCGGGGCCCGGGGCCTCCTGGTGGCCCCCCGCCGAGGAGGAGGAGGAGGAGGAGAGTTCAGCCAGGAGGTCGGTCAGCGTCTCCTCGCGGCCGGAGATCTCCACGGCCGACACCCTGACGGAGAAGCGAGCGCCGGCCTTCTCCCTCCGCTCCTCGATGACCTTGAACAGCCAGGAGATGGCGGTCGGCGCCACGCCCAGACTCTGGGTGGAGCAGTCTCGGCCGATCATGGTGTACGTCTTACCTGGATGGAGAGGGCGGAGTCAAGGCGGCGGTGATGCAACAGGAAACAAACACGCCGTTGGCGAATGTGGTGTGTGTTGCTAGGTTACCAAGGTTAGCGTGCCCGAAGCAGAAGATGCAGCCGTCGGCGCCGTTCACCACCGACTGGATGACCTCCGCCACCGTCCCCGAGCACACCTCCGCCTATCAGGAGGGAGATCCGGTTAGTATCGACCAATCACGTTAGAGCATCGTCACCTCACACAGAAACACATCAAAGTATTTAAAGAAGAACGACAAAACTTCACGTCTCTGATCCAAAACTTTAGTTTCTGAGCTGACAATGTGTCGTTTAACGCTACGTCGTGCCGCACTACGTCGTTAAACACGTTGTTATATCACGCTATGCCACAATACGCTGTGTCATGTAACATTACGTTGTGCTGCGCTACGTTGTTTAATGCTAATCATGTAAAGCTACGTCATGCCGCACTACGTCTTGTAACGCTACGCTGTTTAATACTACACTGTTTAGCGCTACGTCATTTAGCGCTATGTCGTTTAACGCTACATCATGTAATGCTACGTCATTTAATGCTACTTCGTTTAATGCTAAGTCGTGTAATGTTTTCTTATATTACGCTGCATCATTATGCTACATGATATCACGCTATGTCACATTATGCTGCGTTACACCACATAATGTTACGTTGTGTAATCGTGTCGTATTACGTTATATTGTATTATGCTACATCTTATTATGCTAGGTCCTATAATGCCATCATGTCATATCATGCTAGCATATTAGCTAAAACTGTGAGTCATGTACACGGACTCTGTAACGTTATAAGACAAAGAAGTTTTACTTCTGTACGAAGCGTCTCCTCCCAGTTCGTAACTCTCTGCTGCGTCATTTAACGCTACGTTGTTTAATGCTACACTGTTTAGCGCTAAGCCGTTTAATGCTATGTTGTGTAATGTTTTCTTACATTACGCTGTGTCATATTATGCTGCTGTGTAACATTATGTGGCGTAGCGTTACACCACATTGTTTGTGTAATCGTATTACGTTATATTGTATTATGCTACGTCTTATTATGCTAGGTCCTATAATGCCATCATGTCATATCACGCTAGCATATTAACTGTAACGTTATCTATAAGATAAAGAAGATATTTTTACTTCCGTACGAAGCGTCTCCTCCCAGTTTGTAACTCTATTGTGGTCGTATTTATAATCTGAGACATCAGGATGTGATGAAAAACAGAAAAGAGTGAAACTTTGTCAGAATCTAAGATTTGCAGCTGCAGATAAAAAAAAAAAAAACATCACAAACTTTGTCTTTGAGAGAGTAAACTGATGATGAGTGTAACCGACTGAACGCAGCAGGAGCAGCTCTCACTTCATTCTGTCATTTATTATAAAAATCCAACTGTTTCCATCTGCTGCTTCAGTCTGCAGCTCGCTGACGTTTCCCCGCCGCAGCAGAGGTCTGCAGCATTGCATCACCTCAACTCTGACAGATAACTACATCACACACACACACACACACACACACTCAGACACACACACACACACACAGATCTGCATCTCCCGCTGTTGTTGGTCTCTGGGGAGAAGCACGACGCTGCAGAGGTGTTTCCTCTCCGGTGTGCTGTTGATTGTTTTCTTTATTTGCTTTTATCAGAGTCTCTACGTGTCAAATGTTGTTTTCCAGGATTCATTTGCATTTCGCTGTCAGTGTTAATGTTGAGAGGAAGTAATGTGTTTCTAAACATCTGGAGGAAGGTTTAAGACGACATCACTGACAGTAACTTGATGACGTACATCAGCTTTATTGTATTTCTCTCTAATCTTTTTATTGTTGTCACCATGATGTCAGCACTTTTTACTGGGAACATGTTTAATATCTCTGTGCTGCTTGTCTTTGTGTTCATCTGTGTGTTTTATTTATGACTTCAGTGAATCTTTTAGCTCTTTGTGTGATCTGTTCTTGTGCAGCAGAGGTTTGTCTGACGGCTGCTCTGCACGCTCTCACAGTCTGAGGCTCGTTTCCCTTTGTGGTGTCAATAAAGTTTAAATGTGTCTGCATGTTTATGTCTTATTTATTGATGTTTTCAGAGCTTGTATCAAGTTTTAGTCTCGTTTTGTTGAGAAAAAATGATCTTCAACAACTATTTTTCATCATAGTTTCAGTTTCTGTTGTATTTTTGCACCTTTAACAATAAGAGAACAGCCTGTGTGTAACCTGAGAGGTAAAACTGAGGGCAAAGCACTCAGTAGTAACAGGAGGTGACTCAGATGTGCAGACGTTAGACTTTGAAGATGTGAACATCATCATTTTGAGGCCAGATCTGTTTTGAATGTGTGAATCAGGTGATGAAGGTTAAACGTCTCCGTCTCCGCTCCGGTCTCACCTGCGAGGCGTCCTGTGAGAAGACGGCGTCGAAGGTGAACGTCTTGGGAGCGGAGGTGGACGACCTCCTCTGGACGCCGCCGGCCGACGTCTCGCTGAGGCTCAGCTGCTTCTTCCTGCCGTCCACTTTGAGGAAGGACATGGACTCGGAGGACTCGCCGCTGTTGACCGAGCAGATCCGGACCATCACCCGGACCTGGACGCAGACAGGAAGTCCACGTCGTAGAGGAGGGAAGGATGTTAGGGATGTTATGAGATAAAGTTAGAAGTGAAGCTTTTATTCTTAATTTTGCGAGTTCAGTAAAAACTTTAAAGTCCAAATTGTGACTTTCAGCAGTTCGATGAGTGTGTTGGTGAAACTCGGCACTGAGCCATCTGTTTGTGTTGTGTCATGTGACAGCTCTGGCTCCGGCGGGTTTTTATTGGTCCGGCGCAGAGCTGCTGAGTCGGGGCTCCGCGTTCGGCGAGGAGGTCAAGTTCAAAGCCGATAACAATCTGAGACGCAGCAGATTTTAAATGATGTGTCGCTGCGAGCCAACGGAGCGAATCATCACCTCGCCGGTCACAGGAAGCACGGAGCCCTTCAAAATAAATGTAACGCTGCTGAACTTTAAACTCCAGCAGCTTTTCATCCTGATACAAACTCTGAACTTTAATGGGTCGTATTAACAACCCTCCCTCGTTAACTGCTGTTTGTCCAGGAATAAAGAGCAGAAGAGATAAACTGGACCGTTCTCTATAATATCAGAGGAGTTTACTTTCTTCTTCTTCTTCTTACAAGAAAGAAAATCTATATAAAAGACGATAAAAGCTCATTATAGACGGAAAGAAAGAATGAAGGAGGAGGAGGAGTCCAGCAGTAAAGTATGTGTGGAGGAAGCTGCTGCTCAGTCTGTTTATGACCGAATCACTGGGGGACGTTTCCACAGCTGTAAATACAAACTGCTTCACTTTATGACCGCGACACGCTAATAAACTGTCTGAGAGAGACGAGGAGGAGGAGGAGGAGGAGGAGGAGGTCTCCTGCTCTCACATGTTCCAGTCATAAGATGCTGATGAACTGTGATCTATAAAAACTGCATCTACGCTTAAAGCTCCGGCTGTACTGGTTTTGATCCAGTGTCTCTAACCTGCTGAGTGGTTTCCTCCCAGCAGGAGCGTCTGATGCTGCAGCTCTTCTACAAACACTACAAACACTCAGCCCTGCTGGATCGAAGCTTTTGCTCCAGTTAGTCTGCGCTTTGAGACGTTTTTTAATGCTGTTGTTTCCTGTTTCTCCTTTACATAGCCCTGTCTCCAACCCCGTCAGCTCTGCTCCCATTCCTCCCAGCTTCCAGCCCAGTTCCCAGCCCCACATTCCCAGCTTCCAGCCCAGTCCCCAGCCCCACATTCCCAGCTTCCAGCCCTTCCTCAGCCCCACATTCCCAGCTTCCAGTCCTTCATCAGCCCCATATTCCCAGCTTCCAGCCCAGTCCCCAGCCCCACATTCCCAGCTTCCAGCCCTTCCTCAGCCCCACATTCCCAGCTTCCAGTCCTTCATCAGCCCCATATTCCCAGCTTCCAGCCCAGTCCCCAGCCCCACATTCCCAGCTTCCAGCCCAGTCCCCAGCCCCACATTCCCAGCTTCCAGCCCAGTCCCCAGCCCCACATTCCCAGCTTCCAGCCCAGTCCCCAGCCCCACATTCCCAGCTTCCAGCCCAGTCCCCAGCCCCACATTCCCAGCTTCCAGCCCAGTCCCCAGCCCCACATTCCCAGCTTCCAGCCCAGTTCCTAGCCCCACATTCCCAGCTTCCAGCCCAGTCCCCAGCCCCACATTCCCAGCTTCCAGCCCAGTCCTCAGCCCCACATTCCCAGCTTCCAGCCCTTCATCAGCCCCACATTCCCAGCTTCCATCCCAGTCCCCAGCCCCACATTCCCAGCTTCCAGCCCAGTCCCCAGCCCCACATTCCCAGCTTCCAGCCCAATCCTCAGCCCCACATTCCCAGCTTCCAGCCCAATCCTCAGCCCCACATTTCCAGCTTCCAGCCCAGTCCTCAACCCCACATTCCCAGATTCCAGCCCAGTCCTCAGCCCCACATTCCCAGCTTCCAGCCCAGTCCCCAGCCCCACATTCCCAGATTCCAGCCCAATCCTCAGCCCCACATTCCCAGATTCCAGCCCAGTCCTCAGCCCCACATTCCCAGCTTCCAGCCCAATCCTCAGCCCCACATTCCCAGCTTCCAGCCCAGTTCCTAGCCCCACATTCCCAGTTTCCAGCCCAATCCTCAGCCCCACATTTCCAGCTTCCAGCCCAGTCCTCAACCCCACATTCCCAGATTCCAGCCCAGTCCTCAGCCCCACATTCCCAGCTTCCAGCCCAGTCCTCAACCCCACATTCCCAGATTCCAGCCCAGTCCTCAGCCCCACATTCCCAGCTTCCAGCCCAGTCCTCAGCCCCACATTCCCAGCTTCCAGCCCAGTCCTCAGCCCTATGTTCCCATAGATCATATATATATCTGTCTTTTCAGTTGGAGGTCAGAGGTCGGAGGTCGGTGTGGGATGGGAGACATTGAAGGCCTCATTCAAGACCTCTGAAATGTGATCGGAAAGATCAAATTCTGACAGTGAAACATTTCATGAGGTTGTGGTGTTTTAAAGCTGCTCCTTTAAAATGCTTTTTGGACCCTGTGGAACCTGGAAGTTGTAATTCAACAGTTTGGCCACTGTGTCAACTTTAAAGCCAATCACTGTTAGCTCCGCCCACCTTCTCTGATGGACCAACCACTGCTGGCTGATGGAAACACGTCACTAACTGAACTGATTGTGGTTTGAACGTTGCCACCGACACCCAGTTTGTAATAATCATAACACTGAAAATGCAACAGAACTTTAACTTTAACAGAGTCTGAACACTTTCATACTGTCGTAGTTTCTATCAGCTGATATTTTACTGCAACATCAGATACTGTTGGAACAAAAACCATCAGGTCCGTCGTCTCTGAACGTTTCACTCATACGTTCAACATTTTTACATTAATGTGATTCAGCAGCGTTACGTTTCCACAAAAACACATCACACGTCATTTCTAGGAGACAGATTTGTTCTGAATATTTTTCCTTTTTCAGCCATAAATCATCTTACCTTCCCCATCCCCGGCGTGTCCTTCACCTTTGACCCGGCCCGTAGGAGGCATGGCGGGATGGCGGGCGGGGGAGAGCTGCAGGGCCCCGCTGAAGCCCCCGGTGTAGAGCAGGAGCCCCGGGGCCTCGCCGCTGGGGGGAGGAGGCGGGGGCCCGGCTGAGACTTCTTCCTGCGGGACAGACTGAGCTTCTGAGCCGCCCTGAAGACACAAAAACATCAGTTTCTGTGTCAGGAATCTCCTCAACATCTCAGCCAGGAGTCTTTTTAGAGAAACGTGAGATTATTTTAAGAATCTAGAAGCTCCTGTAATGTTTTAAATGTCTTTGTTAGTTACTGTCTGTAAGTGGACATTAGAGAACAGAGTTATTTGACATTCAGGTGTCACCAATTAAAGCTTAGTATGCAGTAATTAGTGAAGTCAAACATCATGCTGTTGTTAAATCTGCCGTTACAGCTCATAATTAAACTGTGTGCAGTGATGACGGATCATTTGCATCTTTATATATTCACAGTAGTTGAACTGTTTCTTTGCTTGAGGCTGATAAGTTAATTTTGTGATGATAATTTCCCTCCTAACGTGTGGCGCAGACCTCAAGTTATTAGTTTCATAATCTGTATGTTCTGTTTTATAACCGTTTGAGAAGCACATTTACCAACCTGACCTTCAAACGTGGGAATGTTAAAGGAGCAGTTCAAGTGGAAATGAAGTCTGTGATTTCATCTCTCGGCTAAGAAACAGAGACTGAGCCACTAAATGATGTTTACATGTCAACACATCACAGTCCAAACCGGATTTAATGAAACGACATATACACACATAAACAGTTCATCCAACCGTGTTTCTGTTTTATGTTTTCAACATAATCTGTAAATACCTGTTTCACTGCTCCTGTGTTTAGATACTGTTTATTATCAGCTTTCTATTTATTAACTGATATAAATGTAGTGATGAGGCTGCTGTTTATAATATCACTGTGTTTATATTTGATATGTTTGTTGTGAATCTTTTCTGTTGGTGTGAAGTTTCTTAATGTTCAGTCTATTTAAATAATAAAAACAGTTTCAAATGTGCAGAAAACATCTTGAAATGTTTGATAAATGCAGAATATGAAGAACATGTTGGAGCTGAGAGTAAGAGAAGAAGAAGAAGAGGAGGAGGAGGAGGAGGAGGAGGAGGAGGATCAATGGGAGGTTGACGAGGCTCAACCTCAGATCTGACATCATTAAAGAGAAGAAGAAGAAGAGTCTCCCTGCTCTCCTCCTCCTCCTCTTCATCCCTCCATCCTCCTCGCCGAGTCCAATCAGAGAGCGGAGCGTGTAATTACAGCCTCCATGAAGGACGAGCGAGAGAGAGAGAGAGAGAGAGAGAGAGACAGAGAGAGAGAGAGAGGGAGGGAGAGAGAGAGAGAGAGAGACAGAGAGAGAGAGAGAGAGAGAGAGACAGGGAGAGAGAGAGAGGGAGGGAGAGAGAGGGAGGGAGAGAGAGCGGCCGCTGGGAATTCACTCAGAGTTTAACGTTCATTCATCAACAAACTCACAAACTGCAGCGCTGCAAGGTCAGCGTGTGTGTGTGTGTGTGCGTGTGTGTGTGTGCGTGTGTGTGTGTGTGTGCTGACATTTACACTTCATTGATTGCAGTGTTTGATTTACAAAACCAGAGAAAGAATCTGAACAAACAAACAGAGTTCATGTTGATTTCTTTCAAACACAAAAATCTTTCCTTCGTCTTTAAAACCTCCACAGCTGCTGAACGGCTGCGACTGTTATTTCCATTATCGATTAGTTGTTTGGTTCATAAAATGACAGGAAAGAGTGAAAACTGTCGATCAGTGTTTCCTAAAGGCCGAGACGACGTCATCAAACGTCTCATTTTGTCCACAACACAAAGCTGGAATCAGAGAATTTCAACATTTTTCTTAAAAATCTGAAACTAATCAAGAATCTAAATCGTTGGCAGCTGATCAATTAATTGACTAATAGTTGCTCCTCCAGTGTGTCTCCTCCCAGCTGGACCCACTGATGGGAGGCATTGATCCCGATCAGATCATTGATCTATAAACAGGTATCAGGTTCCTCCAGTGGCCACTCGCAGTATTACAACCAGGAAAATCCCTCATGCAGCAAAAACCTTTCTCCTCACAGACCTGCGTTATAAAAACTGTCCACACCTCGAACTGCAAACACGCTCAGTTATGACTCTT
The DNA here is from genome assembly GCA_029490765.1 of Euthynnus affinis. Classification (NCBI taxonomy): domain Eukaryota; kingdom Metazoa; phylum Chordata; class Actinopteri; order Scombriformes; family Scombridae; genus Euthynnus; species Euthynnus affinis. The sequence goes on from CM055853.1 coordinate 29,685,194, forward strand.
TGGATCATCAATATTTAGCTTTATATTCATAAAACTTTTGTAAAGTTTGTGACGTGCCAGTGTGAGGTCAGCAGGAGAAACTCTACTGTACAGATTCCCATTGAAGTAAACAGTGAACAGCATTTTATATTTAATTTATTAAGTTATAATCGATATAATGTGTTTGACACGTGTATATAAAACCATACAGTGGCTTGTTTTGCTTTTGTGGGAGGAGCTGGACACCTTCTGATGTGCAACACTCAGAAATGATCCAGATGTGGACCGGACCATCAGCTGACTTCCTCCTCTGCTCCCCGGTGAGCACTAGAGGTCACAATCACACCAAACACACCTTTAGAAGAAGTCTCTCTGCCACTCATGTGACGTGTTTTTTCTTGTAAAATGATGAAATTTTCCTTAAAATATTGTAAAAAACACAAATGTTTTGTCAAACTAAAGAAAACATATGATTTTATTGGATTTGTAGCGTTTGATGTGAAGCAGAGAGACTCATAAAACACCTCAGAGACTAACTAACGATAGAAATGTCTGCTCTGTTCCTCTGAAACCATCAGAACATTCAATCTGAAGCTTCAAACTAAGTAAAACTTTTTATTTCCCTGATCAGAGTCTTTTTCTGTCCAAACATGATGAAACAGATTCAGCGGATACTCACAGTTCCTTCCAGTCCATTATCTGCTCAAAGTTCTTCTCCATGAAGTGCAACCAGCTTCAAACTCGTCCTCATTCACCATCCTAACCTTCAGCCCAGCGTGAGAGCGGAGCAGAGGAGCGATCGCAGCTCTGCGGGAGGGAAACGTGACGCCGACAAAGACCATCGAGCTCAACAGGAAGCGGCGGCCGACGACGTGTTCAGTGGTTTAACATGTCGGCGAGAATCCCGACACGTGGAGGAGGAAATGTTTGAGGGTCAGAGGGGAGAAGTTGTATCGCAGGTTCAGAGGTTTTTAATTCTTCAATCCAAAGATCCAGCAGAGATTTCAAAGCTGATTCATGTTTCTTTCAGTCGGGTCTGTTAAGCTTTTACCATCCAGCTGTTTTCACGAGCTTCCTCGACAGTCATGAGTGAAACTGGGATTATTCCACGATTCTCTTGGTTTCATCAATCAAAATTTCCCACCTGTCCTTAAAATATCTGTAAACTGTCCCTCATAGTCGTTCTCACCTCTCCTCAGGGGAATTCGGGAGTGTTCAAAGAGTTTTCTTGGTTTCCTCAAACAAAGCTATTTGTACTTTTGCCAACAAATGTCCGACAGTCTAAACGTATCCTCAAAGAATCAGCAGACTGTCTAATTAACCCTGATTCCTCCTGAAGGAAGGACGTGAGTCTGTTCAGCAGAAGCGCTCCAACCTTTGCCAACAAACAGTACCGTTAAATATCTGTGAACTCTCCGTCATCTGTGAAGCGACGTCTGGCTGATTAAAGTCATTCTTACCACAGTTTTAAAGGGTTTCTGGAGGATTTAAACGTTTCTCTTGGGTTTTGTTCATCAAAGCTTCTTGTGTGTCGTCCAACAAACGTCAGATTGTGTAAATTTATCCTCGTGGAATCAGTTAACTGTGCGTCTGTCCTTAAGGTATCTTAAAAACATCCAGTGAGGAGATTAGAGTCACTTTCACCTAAATTACAATATTTCACTTGTTTGGTTCGTCAATTAAAACCCATCTCGTCTTCATTAACAGTTTCAGTTTGTCTTTAGATAAAAAACTGTCTGTTCTTCCATCGTCTGAGAATTTTCAGGGTTTTGTTTGTCGTCTAAATTTATCCCTCAAACATCTGTAATCTTTCTGCTCTGTCCCTCAGTGAAGTGACGTCCGGCTGATCACTCACCAAACTCTTCAGGGAATCTGGGAAATATTCCAGTGTTTCACTTGTTTGGTTCGTCAGTGATGATGAACTACTTGTAGCTCCTCCAACAAACGACGACCAACGGCGCCAATTTATCTCTAAAATATCTGCAAACCGCCGTCCGGTCCATCGGTGACTCCTGTGACGTCGTTCCCGACAAACTCCTCGGGGGTTTTACTGAGAATATTCCGACAGATTCCACTCGGCTGTGTAAAAACTCTCCATCTGTTAATCTCAGTTTCATCTCTGACACGAAGCATCTGGAGCTTCACGGTCTCGTCCGAGCGGCTGGAAGTTTTCAGAGAAAATCAAGTTGCTTGTTGTGTTCAAACACAAAAACCCTGCAGAGATTCCAGGAGGTTCGGTTCAGTTTGTCATCCGTATCTCCATCCCTCCATCCTCCAGCCCAATGCTGCACCAAATCTCCACCTTTAAACCTGGAATCCCTCGCCGCTCCCGTTTCCTCCCTTCGCTCGCAGTTCTTTTCTTTTTCTTCTTCTTCTCTCTTTTCTACATTTTCTCATTGCTGAAGCTCAACCCCTTCTCCCACCTCCTTCCTTCCCTGCACCTTTCTTTTTCCCCCCTCTCTCTTGATCTATCCGCCCTGTCCGGTCTCTCCCTTCATCTTTAACCTTTATTTTTTCCTTCCTTTACGTGTTTTTGCTCCTTTCTCTCTCTCTCTATCTCTCTGATATTCTCCCTTCCCCACCTCTCTTCCTCTCTCCTGTAGCTCCTCAGTCTGTTCGGACTCCTGCAGTATCGCAATGCTTTCCCCCCCTCCCTTCCACCCCTCTTGTCCTTCCTCCTCCTCCTCCTCTTCCCTTCCTCCTCCTCCTCCTCCAACTCCAGGAGAGAGAGAGAGAGAGGGGGGATGAAGGGAAGGAGCAGCAGCAGCAGCAGCAGCAGAGGAGAGGAGGGAGGATAAAAGGATCAAAAACAGAGGTAGGAATAAACGGGTGAATGAAGAGCGGGTGGATTCCTGCCTCTCACTGCTGTTGTTGCTGGGAAACACTGGTGATGCTCCAGCCTCCCTCCCTCCCTCTCCCTCTCCCTCCCTCACCTTCCCTCGCTCGCTCTCTCCCCTCACAGCCCCGCCTCCACGTTGTGTCGGTACACAGCAGCCGTGAAAACCGCCGCTGGTCGCCCTCACACACCCTTTCTCTCTCTCTCTCTCTCTCTCACACACTTGACATGCTACATGAATACTTCATGAGATGACAGACCCCCCCCCCCCAATCCCCCCAACACACACACACACTGCTGGACTTCAAAGACACTCGGTGTGTGTGTGTGTGTGTGTGTGTGTGTGTGTGTGATATGAAACAACAGAGTCTTCAGGCTGATGGAGACCAAACTGGAGGATAAAAATTGACACTGAATTGTAAAAAAAATAAACAAATTAAAGGTCCAGAAGGAAAAATATGCTGAGTTTTTATTATTATTCTGCAGTTTGTGCATAAAACAATCTCTAAATATCACATTAAAGTTTTTATATGTTGGAAAATGTGACAAAGTGACGTCTGGATGAGTCTGTTATGATCCTGTCAGCTGTTCTCTGTGTTCACGTGTCATTAAAGACAAACTGGAACAACATTAGTGAGTAAATCACAGCGGCATGATGGGAACGTGTCGACAGGTCCGTGTCATAATTTAACATGTGAAGCAGAAACCAGCTGATGACAGAAAACATGTGAAGGTTCCAGCTCATCATGTTTACATGTGACAGAAATAAAGCTGTGTGTGTGTTTGGATCATCAGAAACATGTTTACACTGAGTGTCTGATGGATCCTCGTCTGTTCCGGACCTTTCTACCATTGTCTGCTGATCTGAGTGGAGGGTCTGAGGACAGAGGCTGCTGCTGAGGCTCGTCTGTGTTTCTGAGCTGAACAAATAAAACTGAATTCAATCAGCTGTGATGAATCTTTTTCTGGTTATTTCAGTAAAAATGTCAAATATTTCTTGTGTGCAGCTCCATGAATGTGACGCTTTGATGCTTTTCTTCATGAAATACAGTCGATCTTTGTAAATTAAATATCTTTTAAGGATTTTTCGGCGGCTGCGTTGTCGGGAGGCGAACTGTTTGAGATTCTGCTGAAACAGTAAAACACAGTTCAGGATGTTCAGCTGGAGCTGCTCAGACTGGTAACCAGTCTGTGTTAATGGTAATAATAATAATAATAACTAGTTAACAGTCATATATCATATCCATAACATGACTGCAGCGCCACACAAACACACTCAGTGTTTTATTTTTCTCGTTATGAATCTCTCCCTTCTCCTCTTCATCTTCAGTTTGTTCTTCATCATCCTGTCCTGCAGACACTGAAACAAACACAGGAGCAGATTAAACTGTTGGATCAGCTGATGATGAAACCGAACATCTACTGACAGTCGCCTTCACCTCGCTGTGGCGGTGGATTTAAAAACAGCAGCGTCTGATAACTTCCACTGTCAAAAACTAAAACACAAAACCCTGAAATACACACACATATATATATATATATATATATATATTCACATCTGTCAGTCTGCTCCTGGTGCTTAATCGAGCTACAGCTCTAACTTTATATGCAAATATCATAAAAGCTTTGACTCAAACTGGAGACTCTAATCCTGCCTGGTTGTGAAAGCATCGACATTCAAAGTTTCTTTTATTAAAACAATAATCCAAATGTTTCGTCAGTAAAAGTAAACGGGGGTTTGGCCCCCCGGTGGATGGACTCCTGGTTTTCAGGGTAGCTGATCACAGCTAGCTCCTTAATAAAGAGGGAGTCTGTAGAAACTATCAGTTTACTGGATCCAACTCCACTTCTGTGAGTGCTGCTGCTGTGGGTGCTGCTGATCAGTGACAACATGATCACTTTTATAGAACATCACCAGAATGTCTTCACAACTACGACACAGCCAGAAGGAAAAAAGTTTCCTCGGAGCAGCCGATGAGTTTAACAGTACAAAGCTCGAAAAATAACAACGTTTAGTGTTTAAACTGCAACTATTTATATATTTAAACTGCCTTTGAGTTCAGGAAGAGCTGAATGACGTCCACTGGGTTCATCTGCACTAGCTAACGTTAGCTATGATGTGTACTAGCTAACGTTAGCTATAATGTGTACTAGCTAACGTTAGCTATAATGTGTACTAGCTAACGTTAGCTATAATGTGTTCTAGCTAACGTTAGCTATAATGTGTTCTAGCTAACGTTAGCTATAATGTGTTCTAGCTAACATTAGCTATAACGTGTACTAGCTAACGTTAGCTATAATGTGTTCTAGCTAACATTAGCTATAACGTGTACTAGCTAACGTTAGCTATAATGTGTTCTAGCTAACATTAGCTATAATGTGTACTAGCTAACGTTAGCTAAAACATTTAGCTAAAGTTATAACTTGGTTCAGTTCAAATGAGCAAACTGGCTAAGTTACTGTAAGTATGTAGCGCCGGATCAGTCTGCACGTGATTTTAGCTTCTTTATAAAAAATAAAACTATTATTTTATGTGTTGGACGATTTATTAAAAGAACTTTATATAATAATAAATCAAACAGGCAGATTTACTCACCGCAGTCTGAATTTGCTGATGGCGTGTCTTAAACTCAGCTGAAGACGCAATTTCCACCTTTGTTTGACCAATGGGCTACTTCCTGTTTCTGTTTCAAATTAAAAGCCCCAGAGTTCCTGTCTTGTTTTTAGGTGTGCAGCATCACACTGAGACACCGCCAGCCAGCGAGGTTTCAGCTTACTGCCTCGTTAAATAACCATCGTTTGACCTTTGACTCTTTTAATGAATAATCATCTCGTTGTTTCTTCTTCTGTGACGGTTTAATGGCGTCGATGGAGACTCAGCGCCACCTGCTGTTTATCAACAACAACAACAACAACAGCAACAGCAGCAGCAGCTGGAAACAAACAATCAGGACAGTTTTTCTATTTTAATCTCTGATGTTTCAAAAACCAACAACATCTGTATGAATCAATAAATTGATCCGTGATCAGTTTTCTTCTCTCTGAGCTGCAGCCGATCAGCACCTGTCCTCCGGCTGATCATCTCATATTGATCGGCGTCTGGTTCAGAGTATTGATCAGGTCCTGACTGGATGTGGATCCTCACTGATACTTTGACTCTTTCTGCAGATTTCGACGTGCACCTCTGACCAACCCGTCATCTGTCCAATCACAATCGCTTATTGATCCGTTTAACCTCGAACCTTCGACACGTAGAGACGTTTCCACGGTCTGAACGTAACGATCCGGTTTGTTTGGACGTTTCATAAAATCTGAAACACAAGATGCTTGAAAAGAGACATAACAGTAGAGCCGAGCTCAGCGGGGGGGGAGGGGTCGCTGTCGGCCCCGTTTAGGCTGATCGCTTCGTCTTCAGCGGCCCCTGGTCGGCCCCCCGGTCGGCCCCCTGTCAGCACGCTGCTCCGAATGAAAGGTGAGGATTTAAAACCGGACTAAATATGATGAAGGTTACGTTTATATTTATTTTATATGTTGAACACAGAGCTGTTCACAGAGACACTTCATGCTCTGATTTGTGTCCCAACAGTTTGAAGACTACGGGGGACATTTAGTGAAGAGCTTCAGGGTTTCAGCTTTTACATGGCTGTGAGTTTTACAGTTTAATGTGGCGTTTACTCAGATATAAAGGAAGTGAGTGCAGTATAAACCAGGATGAAAAGCTCCAGCGTGTTGAGTGTTTCAGTGTCTCCAGGCTGTTCAGAGCTCTCCGGTCCAGAAATAAAAGGTCCAGGTTTTTGTCTCAGCAGGACTCTCAGAGGCTCTTCAGCCCAGAGCGGACTCTCTCTGGATGTGGGTCACATTTCTGCAGCAGCTGATGTATGAGCTCTGTCAGGGCTGACAGTCTGAGCTACACGTCCTCCTTTATCCTCTCTATCCTCCACACTCAGTCTCACCTGCTGCAGTAAAGACGTGGACACAATAATGTGAACACTGTCCACGTTTGTTTTAAGTGAATATCTGCTGGTTTTTCATGAAAATCAACAGTATACAATATTTATTTATAGCAAATGAGCTCAATATCAATTAAAACTATTAAAAGTCAGAATAAAGGTCATCAGACAAACGTTGAGTGTGAAAACCTTCCTGTAATAAACTGGCATTATTAATAATCCTGCAGTTATTGTTGAAGTTGTATTTTGGTGCATGAATGCAGCTCTGAACACATTCAGGCGGGAGTTAATCCCTGCTGCACCTCTGTTTGGCCTCTGAGATTTAACATAGAGGCTCTTCAGTGCAGGAAGTCGATACAAAGGCTCGGGCCAAGAGCCAGAAATCCACTTTGGGGAACTCGACCCTCCTCAGCGGGGAGCTGGGTTTGATATTCAGCTCGGTTTTTTTCGAGGGTTTCACTGGAGGAACAGAAAAAAAAAAAAGATCCTGGATGCTGCACGAGTTTCTGCTTCTCACGTCTGCGGTTTGATTTCTAAACGTCCCTGAACTCTGACCTGCAGCTGGACGCAGACGTTCCACATGTTTCACACCTCGCTCTGAATCCTGGAGGACTTCTTCTTCTCTTCTTCTCCTTCCTCCTTCATGTTTGTGATGATGGAGCTTGAAGCTGAATGAAGAATGAGACATCCAACATTCATGTTTTCATTATTATCTCATCACAGACTGATCTTCCTTTTCTCTGTCGGCTCCTTTTTTTCAAAGACTCTCCGTCCTCTTTGTATCTGCAGCATGAACAGATAATGTACAGCATATATGAGCATATATGATGGCGGGGGCGTTTGGGGGGGGGGGGGGGGGGGGTTGACTTGTGTCTTTGCCACTATGAGGTTTATCACTGGTAATTACGACTGCAGTCCTGCAGCTTCCAGCCAGAGTCCTGGTGAACTCATCCAAACCTCCCAGACCCGCCGGACCCCCCTCAGCCCCCCCTCGCCCCCCCCCTCTCCCCCCTCTCCACCCCCCCTCTACCCTCCCACCCTGCTTTCATGTGGTGTGTCTGGCTGCTTGGTGTGAAGTGAACCTCGGGTCCTGCTGTGCAGCCGCCTGCAGGGGGACTGGATGTTTTGTCAGGATCCAAAAGCAGCTCATGCTGAAGCCATCGACCCCCCAGCAGGGCTCCATGTCTGGGCTGAACACAGTTAGAGGAGGGTCGGGGGGGTCGGAGGGGGGGGGGCTCTTAAATAAAAGGTCAAAATTGTGGCTGGAAAATAAACTGAGTTTGACAATTTAACCCTTTGAACCCTCTCGTCCTCTGGCAGTGTGTTCTGTTTAATCAGTTCAGAGAATCACATGAACGCTGCAGGAAGGAAAAAAGCTTCTATAGAAGTAAATAAAAACTTCCAGATTATTTAATAAACAAACAAACACATAAATAACCAGCTACTTTATAAGTGAGTCAGTGACAGTGGGAGTCGCTGCAGGTCCAGTGAGAAACCAGTAAAACCAGTCAGAGCGACTCTACGATGTTTAACCAGCAGGAAGTAGATCTGTTGGTTAGATGAGAGCTCAAAGACTCAACGGGTTTGACGTAGTTTTGTGTTGTGAGCGTTTTAAAGTGACGGAGATGCAACAGTCTGGAAACAACGAGCAGCTTCAGTTCCACATGTGAGCGAGAAGTATTTAGTTTTAGTGAACCGACGGTGTTGTTTTTATAACGGCGGCCGTCAGCTGATGGTTCATGTTGAAAGATAATAATAATTACAAAGCATCCTGTAGAAAGACAGTTTGAATGTTCAGTGAGATGTAAACGACTGAAACTGGAGCAACAACTGAAGACTTTAAATATTTTAAAACCTTGTATGTAAGTAATCACGTCATGATGTCATAAATATGCAAATTAGCAGGTGACGTCGTCATTTAGCGACTTTTACTGCAGGTTTAAACAGTCAGTGACACCAGATAACGTCCAGATAACGTTCAGGTAACATTCAGATAACGTCCAGATAACGTCCAGATAACGTTATGTCTCAGCTTGAAGCCGATAACGTTTGTGTCTGATGCGACCAAACTGCTGCATCAGTGAACTTTCATCAACACGACTAATAAAAGTTCTTCTGAATATAACCTGGACATCATTGATCTTTATTAACGATCCTTCTGTTTATCTGTTTATCTGTTTATCTATTCTCTGGCTGCGCTGCTGTTCCCCAATAAAGGTTAAAAGGATAAAAAAGGATAGATAATGACATCACTCAGCAGTTTTCTGCAGGTCGCAGAGTGTCGAGAGAGCAGATACGACACAAGTTAACCAAGTAAATTAAATTAAAAATGTAACGCTGTTTGTGGAGTCAGAGATAAAATGTTATGTAATGTTTGTGTTTGTTTATGGAGCGCAGTTATCTGAGGTCAGGTTTACATGTGGGTGCTATCCTCATCCTCATGTGGTGTGTTCATTCATTCACATTGTCATCAGGGTTTTTGTTTGTAGCGTTGTTTGGAGACGCAGCGTCACCTCCACCATCATTTAATCCACCGCTTCATCCAGCCGAGCATCACCGTCACCGTGGCAACCACGTTTTAAAAACATTCAGAATCAATAATTATCAAACACGAGGTCGAAAGGATCCGAACGGAACCACGGCAACATGAACAACAAAATAAACAACAAACAAGCTTCACTTGTAAATAAACAAAATAATCTGCTGCAGAAACAAAGAGGCTGATGAGTCTTTATGAAACCAACACTAACGTTTGTACTGTTGGTTTTAAATAAACGTGATAAATATAATGTGTGATTTTAAATTGTAATAATGAATTATATTTATAATGAGTTTAACGTGTTAAATGTTTTAAACACTGTTGTAGTTGTGATGTTTGGGGAAGTTTTGATGGTTTTAGTTTCACTGGAAGAATAAAATCATCAACTGTTTATCCCGTCAGTGAGTTTAGTTTAATATTCCAACACTAATTATTAACATTATTACTATTTAAATCACCTTTATTAAACCTTTTATATCTCAGCCTACATGTAGTTCATTATTTCCAGTCACTAACATGTTAACATGTTGACTCAGGCAGCTGTAAGTTAATGTTTTATAGTTTATTTAATGATCTGAGCTGCTGATTCTCCAAATATCCAGATATGAGCAGTTTATCCAGAGCAGAGAATAAAATAAGTTACTGTTGGAGGATCTGCAGCTCCAGCTCAGTGTTCCTGTTGTGTGTTAGCAGAGAGGATTGTGGGATTTCTCTGGATGTGAAAACATGCAAATTGACAAACAGATGGAGCGACAAAGAACTCGCTGCTATATTGTAATAACCCACGCTCCTCTGGAAGCGCTCTCATATTGGGATGCTAATGCGGTCGTCCCCTGTTGAATCTCCAACTGTCGGCTTCCTCCCGCTCGCTGGCAGGAAGCCCGAACTCCTCGTCTTCCTCTCAAACACACATCCTGTTTCTGGCGTCCGGCCACGTTCAGCCTTCTCTCTCTGCTGCGTGTAGATTCTTCCACATTCAGACATTTGTTCTGATCTTCTTATGTTCTTTATGCCGTTCTTTCATTTATACATTATTGCAAAACCAGCATCAGTTTATTTTTAACTCTGATTCCTGTGAAGCACTTTGTTCATTTCAATTCTGTGAAAGCGGCTACAAACATATTATTATTATTATTATTATTATTATTATTATTATTATTATTATTAACTCTTCTGATCATCACTCAATCATTCCTCATTCTCAGATGGAAACATCTTTATCATGCGACCACAAACTGAGAATCTTTTCTTTTCTGCAGAGACTCAAACTTACACATTAATCAGCAGATCGATCGATCAGTGAAAACTTGTTATGGATATTTCCATAACTGACCTGAGCCATAAATGTCAGGCTTCTCAAACAGGAGATGAAGGTTGTTTGATAAGCAGGAGCCTCACAGAACTCACAGATTTATGATTTAGAACTGATGAACCAGTTTCTCTGATTAGTTTAAAGATGTTTGACTTTCAGAGTTCAGAAGAGTCGAGACGTCGTCCAGTAAAGACGAGCTCTCTGCTCTTCTCTCTTGTCAAAGCGTTCCCAGAATTTTCAGCAAACTCCTCTTTTGGTTTTTCCTTCTTCAAACTGATAAACTTCCAACATCAGCTCAGAGAATCCACAATAAAACTGATGGTTCCTGTCAGTCAGCTGCTGGTTTCACTTCTGTAGGAGCCTAAAATGCCATTTATTGTAAATTTGATCATTTAAGTTAATTTACAAATGTTATTTAAGTTGAAAGATTAAAATAAATATTTGCATTTCATTTGTTGATGTATTGGTTAATTGCATAAAAGTAAAATATCTTACATTTCTTATATTTGAAATGTTGTACAAGGATCTTTAAAGTTGTTTGGTGACGGGTTAAGAGAGGATGAGGAGGGAGGGGCGTGAGGTTCATTAATGTGCAGCGAAAGTGGTGAAGAGTGGAGCCACACAGTGTTTTTTTACCTCTTTGATCTTCTTTTCCAAATTTTGAATATTTTATTCATTTATTTTTTTTCAATTTGTGGAACTGATTGATTCAAGTAAAACTTTGCAAACTCAGCCGAGCTGTCTGGTGGATTCGAAAAAGGAGCGTCGAGCTGCGACTTCACTGACAGAAACCTTCATTTCTATATAAAGTCTGATTTAATGTTTTTGTTTTAATCCGTATTAACAGCTTCAGTTTATTATAAACAACATATTTAAATCAGGGATGTAGAAACAGGAACATATTGGGCCTGAAGAGACGTTTCCTCGTCTGTTCAGTTTGATCAGGTTTCTGAAGTCTAGATGATCCGACAGATGATCTTCATCACGATGAAGATGATGTCGAGCAGCTGGGATGTTTTCAGTCGTGCATATTGATCAGGGTTTGTTATTAATAACTCACATGCTGTTAAAGGAGAGGCAGGTTTGAGTGTGTTGCTGAGTCAGATCTCTGCGCTGCTCTGACTCACTGTGCTGACTCATCAGCAGCAGATGAAGCGTCGTCGTCCTGCAGCTCAGGTTCGGATGAAGAAACAAATCAAAGCGACCGCGTTTCTATTTCCAGTCCTGACGAGGTTTGAGGAGGATCTGAGGAGCCGATCGTCTGATTCCTGCTTTTTAAAAAACCACCAGTGAAACGGCTGAAATTAAAAACCTCCGCTGAAGCTTTGACTCCGCAGCCGACATTTTCAATCTGACCTCCTCACCCACACGAGGAGAAATTACAGCTGCTCAGCCGACTGTTCCAGACTGAAGACAGACGGCTGCACGCGCCTCAATACATCCACTGATATGATTATTGATCCCTGAACTCAGAACACGTCTGACTCCCAGCAGAGTATAAATATATACCTGCAAATATGAAGAATATGAACTGATTCACCTGAGTCTAAGTCCAACCTTCTCTGTTTCTGCTCTCTACCAACTCCTGAGGGAAATATCTGGCTCTGTAGCTGCTAAATGCTACCAGCTAGTCTACAGCTAACTGTGTCTGTGTGAGCAGGTAGTGTACAGCAGCTTTTTACAGCTTCTTCTCTTCTGAAAACGACGCTATGAGAGCCGCTGAGAGTGAACCAGAACAGTAAAAGTTGCAGCCGGACAGATAAACAACGAGCTGAAACTCACTATAAAGCTGCAGAGTCTCTGATAATTCTCTGCAGGTTCATCACTACCAGACAATAACACAGTAAAACACTGACACGTCAGACTGAGGAGTTGAAGAAATACACATTACAGACACTTTATAACCCAAAAATGTTGAATATTTGCTTGTTGCAGCTTCTCAAAGGGAAGAATTTTAAGGTTTTTTGTGTCATAAATGATCATAAAGTGATTATTTTTGGTTATTTTACTGTTAAAACTGATAAAAACTAAACATTTGAAGATGTGCAGAGATAAAAGAACCACAGTGGCTTCATGGGAAACACGTCAGGTTGGAATAAATATCATTATAAATGTAATGTATTAATGTCTCCTTTCAATAAGCCACAAAGCAAACTCATGATTAATGATGCCAATACTGAAAGAGTGTCTATAACTAATAGATCATTAATTATGCTGGAAGCCACATTCATGTTATATAAAGATAAAGATCTTCATTATACTGTTCTTTATGGTTCCATTTATAACTTATTATGAGTAATAATCCAACTTTCAACCAACAAACTGACTGTTAATGAAACTAAAGGCTGTAAAATGTGAAGATTTGTTCGACTTTAAATGAAGTTTTTGTTATTTTTAAAGCTGCAGATGTCTTTAATATTTATTCATCTGCTTTTTATTGTTTTAATATTCACATTCTTCTATTTTAACTGAAGAAACGCGTCATAAATAAATAAATAAATAAACCAGTTTTCTGCTGAGGAGGAGACGACCGTGTGTTTCAGACCGGATTCTCCTGCAGAGCCGCTCGCTGCTCGTCTGACGGATTCAAACCGGATCAAAATAATCAGATCTTTATTTGATCCTTCAGAGAGACGCTCAGCTGCAGAAAACTTCCCCGAAGAAGAGTTCATGAGCTTCTGTGTTTTTAAAATAAAAGTGGAAACATGTTTGTAGGAGACTTTCCTCTTAGCAGGAAGTGAAAGGACGTTTTATTTTGGAAATATTCTTCATCCTTTCAGAAACATTTATTAAAATTCAGCCTGACGGATGTTTGGAAACTAAAAACTAAAGAAAATGTTCATGAGATGTGCTTTAAATATTATTAATATATTAAGGGATTTTAAATATATAATCTTAAATATAATTACACTTTAATTTGAAATATATAATAAATGTTTATTGAGATTATTTTCACTATTTAAACACTTTTATTTTGTCTTTATCCTTCAGTTTCAGCTTGAAGCGTCTCTGAGCGGCGTGCTGCGTTCACTGACCTGATGAAGAATGCGGCCGCAGCAGACGGCGTTTGGCTGGTTTGGGTGGCGATGCTGCAGGCGGCAGGTTTGACGTCCTGAGCCGACAGGAAGTCTCCACCTGGAGGGAAAACCTGCCGGACGAGACGAGTTCAGATCAGACTGACGGCTCAGCTGCTGGTTCATAAACATTCATGTCGACACGTCAGGTTTGAAACCAGGATATTAAAACACAGAAGAGTCCTTTAAGAGCAAACCAGTCCCTCACTGCAAACTAAACCTCCGTTACATTTTCTAACAAAGCTGCTTGAAGCTGACGGTTTCACTGTGGTGACACTTTAGCATGAGGTGTGTGTGTGTATTATATTATGGGATGTGTGCAGTGTGGTAATAAGTGTGTGTTCTCTACAGGTTCTGTGCAGGATTGTCGGTGTTGGGATGGCTTGAAGTGTTGAAGGTTTAACAGTTTAAAATCAATAAAACAGTAAAAAGTTCATAAACATCAGAGTGTTTGGACGATCTGAACACTTCCACTTATAACAAACTCAATTATTAAGATGTTGAAGCATTTTTCAGCTAAAAGAGTCGAGCTGGTTGTTTCTGTCCTGAACCAGAGTTTAGTAGAAACATGAGACTTCTCTATGAATCAAACAGACCAAATATCTAATAACTGTGTTCTGGGTTTGTAATATAATAACTTAGAGGTTTATTTTGATCTTCTGATCAGCAGGTTGAATCATTTCAACTTGTTTTCAGGTGTCAGATAAAACTCGTTCCAGACGTTAAAACGTCACAACAGAAACAAACAGAAACACTTTTGGTTATTTTGTTGTTAATTTGTCCAAAATCAGATTCTGGTTTGGCTTCAGTATAATAAAAGTTTATTTTTATGTTAATTTAACTTGTTTTTATTAAATCTGGTTTATTAATGTGAGTGAAATGATTTCAGCTTCTCTACAATCTCTGAAACATGTTTGGATCTGTGTTGTTGCTCGTTAAGCTCGTCTACAGATGAACATTCAGTAAACAGCATTTCTTCTGTTGACTGAAGGTTTGTTTGTTTGTTCTTTCATCTCCAGCTTCAGATTAACAGCAGCTCTGTCGGTCTCGGGGGGGAAACATGGCCGCTGCCGCCACCGCCGCTGCTGGTGGTGGTTTGTTGGCTTGACGCAGAACGAGCTGCTCTGGAGGAAGTAGCTGTGGATGAGGAGGTCATTAAACCTTCAGCTCCGGTCGTTAAGCCTGACGTCCCGTTCTGCTCAATCACAGCTCGGCTAACAGAGACGCTAACGAGCAGCGAGCGCGGAGCGACGCTCTGCTGAAAATATAAATGTGATTAACTGACAATGACTCACTGAGACTTCTTTATTATTTAATGTGTAACATCCCTGCAGTCTTAAACTGTAATATTTAACAATTATGTGTTGATGAGTTTGGTTATAAAACTGTAGGATGAAGCTTTCATCCATTTCAGAGAATTAAAAAGTCAGTGTTTGAAAAACAACAATAAAAAGTAATAAGATTGAAATAAAGCATCACATAGATAGTATAAACATATTCTGCACCATGTGAATTATTCAGGACTTCCTGTTTTCACTGCAACATTCAGTAAAAATTGTAAATATTCTATAATTCAGCTTCTCAGATTTGATGCATTTCTTAAATTAATTATTTGAAGTAAAATAAATGTTGATCTTAACTAAAGTTTGACAAACAACTTATGTACAAGTTCAGTTTTTAGGATGTTTGAGATGTAAATCAGAACAGATACTGTTGATATTAATGATTCATCATGTAGATGTTAAACTGGATTAAACACTTAATATGTCATCAATCAAAACAGAAGACAGAGTTTGATGACGTGGTGGAGCAGTGAGGGATTCTGGGAGTTGTTGTCTTCAGTCAGGATTCCTTCAGAGTTTTTTATCTTCTCCAAACAAACCGATCAAACCGGGATAAAAGATTTACTAAACGACTGAGATCTAAAAGGTTTATTGTTAAAATGAGGCTTAAAACGGAATAAAAGTCCATTTATGAGTTTCTGATGGACGAGCACAACACTGACGCATGTGCACATCATCTTCATCTTCATCTTCATCATCATCATCATCATCATCAGTTCTTCTGAAGCAAACTGGGAAAACTGGGAATGTCTTTCAGCTTTGTGTCACATTGAAACAGCAAAGAGACAAAAACATAAACTGTTTAAAGAACACTGACGTCGACATCAGTAAGTTTTTCCTTCATTAGAACTAATAAATCCTGTCCAAGGCCGTCCACATACTTCTGGCCACATACTGTAAAGGAGTTCTGCTTTACTTCTGACTGAAATATTTTAATTAGCTCCTTCTAGAAGTTCTCTGGTTTTTATTTATTTTATTATTAAAATATAATTAAACATGAACAGAAGGAGGATTATTATCAGTTTATCAGTAAAATATGTTTTTAACTGCAGGATCTTTTTCTCTGCGTCTGTCCTCGTTCTGTCAGGACTACAGCTCTTCTTCTTCTGTCTCTTTCTTTCCTCCATTCATCTCCGGCTGAGATCCCCGGCCCTCGTCACGGTGGATTACCATGGTAACAGGGAGCGGTAAACGGGGAGTCCATTATTCAGCTGTTTGACTGGGACACGCTCGCCAGATAACAGGATTACACAGCGAGCTCCCAGCAGGACGAGCAGACCGCCAGCCACAAA
Source organism: Euthynnus affinis (assembly GCA_029490765.1). Lineage (NCBI taxonomy): Eukaryota > Metazoa > Chordata > Actinopteri > Scombriformes > Scombridae > Euthynnus > Euthynnus affinis. Next base: position 29,701,519 of record CM055853.1, read on the forward strand.
AACACAAACCTGAGCCGAGCCGGCACAAGACTGCAGGTTGGTTTGGTTCAGACCAGTTACAGATGCATACTGGGACCAGTTACAGATGTATACTGGGACCAGTTACAGATGTATACTGGGACCAGTCGTATTTGGTTAGTTTAGGTTTGATTGACAGGATGGTTTTGGTTCGTTGGGTTGGTGAGATTTGGCTGGTTTTGGGATTCAGTTTAGTTTAATAAGCTTCCATTTAATTTGGTTAATGTTGGTTTGTCTTGTTTTGGTTCCAGCTGTGTTTAGTTTAGTTTAATGGTTCCATTTCATTTAGATTCAGTTAATGATGTTAATTAAAGTGTTTGTTTGTTGTTGTTTGGTTTAATTTGTTTGGTTTTGTAAAGTTTAGTTTAATTTGGTTAATAATATCAGGTTTAGTTAAAGTTGTTTCTGGGTTTAGTTTAGTTTAGTTTAGTTTAGTTTAGTTTAGTTTAGTTTTTATTCAGCTTTAGTTTGGTTTACAATCTGTTTCTGTTTAGTTTTGAATAGTTTGTTCTGGTTTCATTAGTTTAAATGTTTGCTTTGTGTTGGTTTGTCTTGTTTTGGTTCCAGCTGTGTTTAGTTTAGTTTAATGGTTCCATTTCATTTAGATTCAGTTAATGATGTTAATTAAAGTGTTGGTTTGTTGTGGTTTAGTTTAGTTTACTTTAACTCGGTTAATAATACCAGGTTAAGTTAAAGTTGTTTCTGGGTTTAGTTTAGTTTAGTTTAGTTTAGTTTAGTTTAGTTTAGTTTAGTTTAGTTTAGTTTGTTGGGAATCTCTTGTTTTATTCAGCTTAAGTTTGGTTTACAATGCTGGTTTCTGTTTAGTTTAGTTTAATGGTTTCATTTCATTTAGATTCAGTTAATGATGTTAATTAAAGTGTTGATTTGTTGTTATTTGGTTTAGTTTGTTTAGTTTTGTAAAGTTTAGTTTAACTTGGTTAATAATACTAAGTTTAGTTTAGTTGATTCATTTAATTAATTGTTTTTTTTTTTAATATGTTTTAGTTCGTTAGTTTAGTTAGTTTGGCTCCATGGAGTTTGTTTAGTTTAGTTTGTTGGGAATCTCTTGTTTTATTCAGCTTTAGTTTAGTTTGTTTTGGTGACTTGGTTTTAGTTGATCAGCTGATTGTTCTGGTTTGTTCTGGTTTGTTCTGGTTTGGTTCTGGTTTGTTCTGGTTTGTTCTGGTTTGGTTCATTCAGTTCTGTTTCCTCTCAGTTTGTTTTCTCTGACTCTACTTTGCTTTGGCTGCTTTGCTGTCTCTTCATGCTGGTCCTGGTCGGTTTGTTTGGTGGTGAATCAGCTCATTAGCTTCTTGCCAAATGTCCGGTCATGTCGTCTGACTCTTGGCTGCTGACAGAATAATCAGCTTAGAGCCACCTGGTCCTGTTTCTGCTCATCTCAGTGCTGCAGCCACACAACCACTCAAACACTGTCATGAAGATTTCAGACATATTCACCGCTTTGAAAAACATACGACTGACGACTGAACATACAAGACGTGTAAACACAAACACGCCGCATGAAGCGCTGCAGATAATCTGGATTAATTGACTGTCTGAGCGTTTAATAAACAGACATGAATCAGTGTGGACGTTACGGAGCTCGACAGCCACAGTGAGACATGAAAGCTGCTTTGATCGCTGCTCTCACTGAAGGTTTTTATCAGAAGAAGCTTCATCGTGTGTTTGTTGTAAAGCAGAAACTCTGAAAGCTTCTCTTCTCACACGCAGGTTTCTATTTTGGTGCCCAAACTCCAGCTGGAGTCGGCAGAGACTTCGCAGCGTTCTGGGAGATCAGAGGCGGCTGGAAGCGGTTGTGGTTTCTCTCCATGTGCTGATGGGGAATAATGAGGTGGATAATGAAGACGTGGGTTCCTGCAGCGGTTGGAGGGTTTACCGGCGCTGCCGTCATCACCCATTAACAGCTGCTCCACCAAAAACCATGTGTCTGCACAGCTGCAATTTACAGGAAGGGGAGGAAATAATCTCATTTCCCTCAGAATCTGGGTTCATCTCTTACTGGATTCCTGCAAATGGAAACTAACTGGCAGCTTTGAGGAAGTTAACTGGACAGTAGGAGGCGCTGCAGAGATCCTGCAGAGTGTCTGAATGTCTTCTATCAGTGAGCAGGACTGCTGTCAGTCCAACAGGAAGTACATCTGTGAAGTCCAGTCAAAGGTCAGTGACGACTTTAGACTCGTTAATGTTGACGATATAAATCTGTAAATAAATGCTGCTGATTGTTATCAGATTGTGTTTATGATGAATTCCTGCATTAAAATATGATATAATAATAATAATATGGTGAAAACATGGTTCATAGTTTTATTTCAGTCGTTTTTTATCATCTTATTTTGAAAATTGTGTTTTGAAATGTGAGTCAGTCATAAATATGTATTTACGCACATTAAATGTGAAAATCAATAATTATTCGGGCTTTTAGTGTTGTAACGATTATTGGTTGTTATTTTTACTAATATTAATATATAATAATATAATACATTAATATAACAATGCAGTTACTGAAATGACCAAACATCAACGTGCACTTTGACTTTTAATGTTTTTATTTATATATTAAAATGATTTAAGAGTCTCAGATTTCAGTCTGAACTGTCTCACATTAGAAAAGACTCTTATTCTGAAAAACACTTCAGATGTGAGTAGAAACACTTATTATGTGAAATATATTGTTGAAGTTACTCTATTTCACTGTATTGTTTATATTTAGAAATATTTTCTGCTTTTTGTCTGTGTTACATAATCATAAATGCATCCATTATTAAATAAAGTTGTATAATTACAACTTAAGGATCAAACACAGGAAGTGAGTTTGGAACGACGAGTTGTGACTATTTATTGGTGTTCATGTAGTTTATAGTGAGATAATGCTAAGCTAACATGTTATTCAGTCTGATGTTATTGGTTTAGTGATTTGAGTCTCTTTTATTAGCATGCTAATGTTAGCTTCAGCTAGCTTAGCAACAGTTAGCAGCTGTGAATCTTTAGTTTATTATCTAGTGATGAATAAATCTGCATTCAGTAAACTATAAAGATGCGAAGTTAGAAAGTCGGTTGTTTGTAGTTGTTTTTTTAAATAATGTTAAATTTAAATTCTTGAAAATCCCTGAAGATGAACTGACAGCAGCTGTTTTATAATTATTATTATTATTATAATTATGGATGTATTCTCTCCTATTATGTTCTTTAATTAGCACCAACACATGTTCTTCACAGCTGCCTGTTAACACTCGGCGGGAGGTTTGGGATCCACAGTCATTTTTAATAATGTGATGGTGACGGAGGTGTGAGGACAGGTGGGGAGGTCAGCCGGTCTGAGGTCAGCCGGTCTGAGTTCAGCTGGTCTGAGGTCAGCCGGTCTGAGTTCAGCTGGTCTGAGGTCAGCCGGTCTGAGGTCAGCTGGTCTGAGGTCAGCTGGTCTGAGGTCAGCTGGTCTGAGGTCACGGCGGATCGTTTAGGATCGTCTGTGGATCTGCAAACTGTCTGTCGGTTTATCTGACAAGTTTACTTCTATCAGTGAGACTAGAGGATGATTTAGTCTGTCGGTCTGTGGACAAACTTAGGAACAGCTCTGCAAACCATCCCATTAATATACAGGAGGCCTGAATACAGGGACACCAGTCAATATAATGGATCCCAATACACCACAAGTATCACCTGACTTCTCATAATATTCTGACTTCTATCACGTAGCATCACTATTTTTTTACTTGTACTATCACAACTTTCCTTCTAGTAATATGTTGGTTTGTCACACATGCTGTCCATTCTGTGGCCTTGGTTGCTAAGGTGGTTGCTATGGTGGTTGCTATGTGGTTGCTAAGGTGTTTCCATGTGGATTTGAGAAGTTGAACATTTGGAGTAAAGAAGGAGAAAAAGAAGTGAAATCCTGCTACTATAGTTTGTTTACGTAGCCTCCGGAGCCGGAGGAAGCTTCCTGAAAGCTGACCAATCAGAACAGAGCGGGCTCATCAGGAGGCGGGGCCTGTTTCAGACAGAGGCTGAACTGAGGGGCTGCATAAAGAACCAGTAGAAGATCAATAACTGGAAACCATGAAGGATGATTAATGTTAATGAGTTAATTATTTAAACTCGCTGGAGCTCCGCAGGTTTCAGGATGTTTCACTGAAACAAACTGAAACCTGAAGGCAGAAAACTGATCTATAAAACAACGGTATGAGTTGAAAAATGGCCGCCAGTGATGCAAAGAGCAACAAATATTTAATTATAACGAACAGAACGACCTGAAACCCTCAAACAGTTTGTGTCTGTGAATAATTCTTCTTCTCCTCCTCCGAGTCGTTTCCTGGCAGCGGCGAGCGTCACGTCCACGCCGCTGCGATCAATAATCTGCTGCTTCTCCCTGCAGTGACCTCAGCTCACATCTGCATCTGTTATCATGAGGAGTCGACTCTGAACGTCTGCAGACCTGTTTGTGTGTCTTTACTTTGCATTTAATGTGTTTAGATCCTGAAAACTAATGAAATAAAAATATCATAATTTCTCCGGACGAGCTTCATTTATGAACCTGATTTTACACTAAAATATGATTTTAATGTAAATTCCTGTTTCATACTAACATATAATTTGGTCTCTTTAATACGTGTGGTGATTACAGATGATATTTTATAATCAGAAGAGTTTTAGAAATGATATAAATGCAGCGTTTGTTTGTTTTCCTCAGCAGGAATGTTTTAACAGCAGTGACTCAGCAGGAAACATTAAACATTAAACTCATCAACCAAAACTGAAGATGTTTATTTTATATAATGATCTTGTAATTATCTCATAATTATAACATCAACAACTTTAAATTCCTTCATAAAAATCTCATCATGGTGAGAAAATTATTATGAGCCAGAGATCAGTCACAATAAGTGATGAATATTAAATATTAAATTTAACAAAAACATTCTGTAAACTTCTATATTGTAAATATATTAATTAATAATCTTTAGTTTGATGTGTAGACTTGATGCTTATATAAACTATAATAAAATAATTTATTTACTGCAAAGATCTCTGAGGTTTACTGAGTTGAATGGAGTTCACTTTTAGCCCTGAGTATCGTCTGCAGGTTCCTCTCAGGCTGCACATGTGCCTAAAACTATAAGAACATTTCAGATGACACACACTGTTATAAATATAAAACATAAGGCAGAGAAATCATCCTGCAGTGTGTGGGAGCTGTAATAAATGTTTTTAATGGGATATAATATTAGAAGTATGGAGCCTGAGAGTCAGAACGCAGGGCAGAAAAACTGCAGACGGTGATAATCAAAGATGATTCAGTCGAGTGTGTCACCATTATTATTAACAATGAAACAGGTCGACCTGAGATGACCTGAACAGGATGTCATCAGACTGATACGACAGGCTGCTGCTTGTTTCCTGTTTCAAATCACGAGTTTCACATTTCCAATCATGAGTCAAGATTATCATCATCATCTGAGCTTAAAGGACGAGTTCAAGTCAGTTTTAACCAGCAGTCAGGAGCAGACAGTGTCAGAGCCAGAACAAATATCCAGGAGGGGCCAGAGGTTTACAGCGGGAGGGAACTAACTTACTGTTAGAGTCAACGTAGCAAAGTCAAAGTTCAACCAGACTTTCCTACTAATCTAACAAAAAACACAATGAGAATCTCTTCAGTGTAAATAAAGGCCTGGACATGTTTGACTCAAAGGTAATAATAATAATAATAATAATAATCAATAACTTTCTTAAATCCATGAAAATATTCAGATATCTAACCTAAACTTTCACATTTTTTAGTTTTCAAAATTTGGATTTCTTGCTCAACTGAAGACTTAAAACATTAAAATGTGTCACAGTGTTCGGCCACAGAGATGTAAGGCTGAATATTAACTATGAATTTTAGAGTTTCAGTCGGTTATAATGATCTCAGTCATCACTATAATTACACTGATGGGAGAAAACATCTGCTTTTATACAAGTGGAGGGACTCGACCTCCTCCTGAAGCCGACTCTGAGCCCAGATGAACATTTGAAGCTGCTGCTGGAATGATTCCTCCTGTTCATACTGAGCATCAGAAGATCCTTCATAATGACCTTACAGTGGAAGTGATGGAGGACTAAACCCACAGTCCTCCTTCTCTACAAACATGGATTTAAAGTTGATGTGAAGCTAATCTGAAGCTTCAGCGTCCAAATGAGTCAAATCCAGTAGATATCTTTCAACGTTACAGTCTTTTTAGTGGCAAAGTCCCTCTTTTTGTTTCTATACTTCCACCTGCAGCTCAACAGGGAAACACAAAGAGGAGAATTTGATGCTAAAAAGACTGTAAATGTGTCAGATATCCACTTGATATGACTAACTCAGTGTGTCCCACTCTGCTTACCGTAGTCTGGTGTTCAGGTCTGCAGCAGGAAACCCTCCAGACTCCCTCCAGGTAGTGCTGTGCGTTCAGTGGGAGGGGCGTGACCGTCGCCAGCCCTTTAGCTCCGCCCCCTCCCAGGTAAGTACTCTGCACTCCGCCCCAGCCCCACGGAGCTCCGCCCCCTTGCTTCTCCTCATATGACCATCGTTGCTGCTTCACCGGCAGCTCGTCCGTCACCCAGGCTGCGGAGGCAGCGGCGGCGGGGGGCGCGCTGGGGGTGGCGGGCCGCGGCGCCATGTCTCTGCCGATGCCCAGAGCGCGACGCAGCGCCAAGCGTCTCAGGTGGTGGAAGGCGGCGCCGCAGACATCGCAGCGGACGTCCACAGAAGCATGGCGGCCGCGGCGAGGCAGCTGGAGGCGCTGGAGCTTATTGAAGAGGAAGGAGGCGTAAGCCGGGTCCTGCAGAGGGGAGGGAGGAGGGAGGGGTTATTAAACAATAATGACAGTGTGAAGCAGCAAAGGATGATGGGAGTTGTTGTCTTGGTTGTTAAACCAGCAGCTTCAGTGGGATAGGATTACTCCAGTGTTGATGGTTCAGGATGTTTTTACCCGCAGAGGTCTCCTCCTCTCCAGAACAAACTGATTAAAATCATTCAAATACTAATTAAAGCAGATTTCATTGTAGACTTGAGATTGGTCCCTGTGTCTAGAACCATGGGATGAAGGCTGATTGGTTCCCAAATGGTTGGGTCCAACCTCCAGCTGAGTACTAACTCCTCCCTTGTATATATGAGTGAATTCAACCTGAAAAAAGGCTCTGTGCCCAAACGTGGAAGCGTTTTTCTAAAGTGATGTGAGCCAAATAAACAAGTGAAATGTTCATATTTTGTCCTCCTTGACTGGAAAATTGAGATGTGCTACCCTTTTTTTCTACATCTTTGGAACAAGTCTGCTGGATTTTGGGTTTAGCTCTCCACCGAGAATTGTTGAAGCGCAACGTCCTTCTTCAATTCACTGAATAAAACAGTTTCACCTAACCAGTGTTTCTCCACCATGTTGGGCGAGCAGCGGACTTCCTGGAGGGGCTGTTAGCCGCTCCAGGAAGTCCGCTGCTCCGCTGTTTTTATCTGTCAACAGTCACTGAGTGATTTTAAACACTAAACAAAGATAAAACTCCTCATTTTTTGTTCTTTTTAATCAAACTGAACTGTTAGTTTGATAAAATCAGACATTTGAAGTCGTCACCTTCGACTGTAACCAGCATTTTTACCATTTTATTCATCAATAATGAAAATAGTCTTTAGTTGATCAGCTGAGTAGATGTCTTGAGGGTTCGGAGACGTTTAGAAACTCAGATCAGCATCTTCAGATTTGTTTTGTGGATGTGATCATGTGACCAGGTCGTCTTGTCTCGTGGTGTTTTATGATCCAGCAGCTGCTCGGCCTGCGTCTCCATCGTCCACCAGCTGCTGCGTTTCTACGGCAGCAGGAGGAGGACATAAAAGCTGTCAGCGTCTGTAGAAAGCTCCTCAGATTTACGCTCCCGTCTGGAGGAGGACGCGACCTCCTGTCGACCACGAGTCAGCGCTCCTCAATGGAGGTCAGCGCTCCTCAGTGGAGGTCAGCGCTCAGCTACAAGTGTCAGACGGCTGCTTCTGTTTCTTCACATCCAACAGCAGGAAACAAACAAACAAGGACGCTCATTTCCTTCTTTTAGTCCTTATAATCCGTTTTCTCTCTTTAACTACGTCACATCGTTACTGAACTGGAAACAGGAAGTAAATATGAGAGAAAGAAACAGCTGCATGTAAAGTAAGGAAAGATAGAAAAGAGAAGAAGAAGAAGGTTAAAAGAAAAGGTTGATTAAAAGTGAAGAAAAAACAAGATGCTTCAGAGAAAGTAAGAAGTGAAGAGAAAGATCCTTCTCTTCCTGCTAATAATCAAGTTAATATTTGTTAAATCAACTCAGAGCTTTTTCTCTGGACGGGTCGGTAGATTCTGTTTAGAGACGTTTTAAGTGAATAAATGAATCAAAACTGAAACTAATAATTCATCTTCAGTGACATTAAATCCTTCATTAAACTTTCAAAAGCTGCTGCGTTAAAAGACTCAAACATAAAAGAACATTTTTGCAGAAGAAGAGTTGCAGTAACAGGAAGTTACCTGAACGAGGAGTCTGCTGGAGTTTGATGCTGAAGCTGCTTCGTCTCTGAGCGTCTGACTGCAGATCAGCAGCTGCAACAACGCCTGCAACACGCCTGCAACACGCCTGCAAACACGCCTCGCTGATCTGCAGCCGTAAATCACTGCAGCGCTCAGAGAACGAACAACAACAACCCTCCCCATCTCATTTAAATCAGTTTAAACAGGAAGAGATGAAGATGACGTGAACGTGTCTATTTATTATATAAATAAGATGTTTGTGTGTTTGCTGCTGTTTGGAGACTGAGCTTCAGTCAGCTGATCAGTCAGCTGATCAGTGTTGATCAGTGTTGATCAGTTTGACCTTTGACCTCTGCTGACTGACAGGAAGTGGAATGAAGATGAACAGAAACAGTAATGAAGTGTCCCGCTGACACTGAACACATCACAGACTGATTAACTCGTTAACGACAGTCACCATCCATTCAGGCTGACGAGGCTGTCCGCCATGACAACGTCAAGAAGCTGCAGAGTCTAATGTAATAATAATAAAGTCTTCTAATAATTATCATTATCATTATTATTGTCATTATTAGTGTTCAATTCAGTTCTGTTTGGTCTCTTTTCTTTTCCTAATAATAATAATAATAATAATAATATTAAGCTTCAGGTCTTTCTACTTCCTGTCTGTCAGAGAAGTGCTGCTGGTTTATGAAGCATCCAGATCCTCAGGTGGTCTGGACCAGGTCTGGACCAGGTCTGGATCAGGTCTGGACCAGGTCTGGATCAGGTCTGGACCAGGTCTGGATCAGGTCTGGGACCAGGTCTGGACCAGGTCTGGATCAGGTCTGGATCAGGTCTGGATCAGGTCTGGACCAGGTTCAGGTCTTTAAATCACTTTTCTGTTTGAGTTTTTGATTCGTTGAACTGTAAATATTATTCTCCTGTTTTATGTTTTTTTTTTATTTCATCTTGTTTTTAATTAGAATTTTTCTGTTTTTATTGATTTAAATGTTTCTTCATAAGTGTTATATATATTATATTTATTTATATTAGATATATTGTCTGATATTGATCCGTATCAGTTGATCATAACTTTATAAAAACATTATAGATTCTGTTATTTTACTGACAAAAAACACAAATAAACATTAAAATCTGTTTGCTGCTGAACAAACATGAAGAAACAACAACAACAACAACAACAACAACAACAACAGAACTGCTGAAACTAAAAACCTCGTTTCTCCTGAAAGGAAACAAAACAACAAATGTCAGAAACGGAGTGTAAATAATGTAAATAACAAACGTATTCTCTGAGTGAATAATAATGATAACTTTATTTAGTATTTTTTATGGATGCAGCAACGACACAAAGATCAGTTTGATCACAAAACAATAAAATATGAACAATAAAACATCTTCAGGTTCATAAACAGGAAGCAGCTTCAGGATCGTCAGTGAAGGAAGTTAGAGAATAAAAGCATGTTTCAGTGTTTAAGCTTCCAGTTAAAATGGTGAAATATCAGTGTTACACTGATATGTAAACTCTTTATTCTTTATGAGTAAAACTATGAAAATCACCCAGAGACCAGCTGTGAATGTTTGTTTGTATTTATTTATTGACGTTTATGCTGCTTTTATCTGGTGAAATAAACAATAAGAAACGTCTCAAATCATATTTTTAAATCAAATGTATTTTTCTGTGCAAACAAACAGAGCGATGATTCTTCCTCCTCTTCCTCCTCTTCCTCCTCTTCCTCACACACTGACGCCTGGCAGCTGCTTCCTGTTTATCTCCTCCGAACACGCGGCGTCCACGTTTCTTCTCCAGCAGCCCGCCGCTCTCAGAGGAAGGTGATGAAGATGATGATGAACGGAGAGTCGCGGTGACACAGCAGAGCGTGTTGTGAGTGTGTGTGTGTGAGAGTGTGTGTGTGTGTGAGTGTGTGTGTGTGTGTGTGTGTGTGTGTGTGTGAGTGTGTGTGTTGTGTGTGTGAGAGAGTGTGTGAGAGTGTGTGAGAGTGTGTGTGTGTGTGTGTGTGTGTGTGTGTGTGGTGTGTGTGTGTTATCTCTGCAGCGTCAGCGTCCTCCGAGGCTCCTCGCAGCTGTAAATCTGTCCCCTGGGGGCCCGACAGCGGATCAATACATGGAGAAGATTCCTGACTGCTGCAGCTCGGAGCTCCAAACAGGAAGCAGTTTGATTCTCAGCTGAAACATGTCGAGACTTTTCCTGAAACACTTTCACATCACTGCTGCTTCAGTTCACTGATGTTACAACCAAACGTTTCTACAACCTGAAACATGACTAAACATTCAGGAAACATTTTGAGAGGAGGAAGAGGAGGAGGATGAAGAGGTGGAGGAGGAGGAGGAAGAGGAAGAAGACGAGGAGGAGGAAGAGGAGGAGGAGGAGGAGGAGGAAGAGGAGGAGGAGGAGGAGGAGGAAGAGGAGGAGGAGGAGGAGGAGGAAGAGGAAGAAGACGAGGAGGAGGAGGAGGAGGGAGGGAGGGAGGAGGAGGAGGAGGACACACAGTGTTCTGGTATCAAACCATCAGAGAGTTAAAGTTAAATCTGTTTGAGACGTTTTTAATATTTTTATTTTATTTATTTTCTGTCAGTTTAGTTTTTTTCTTAGTTTTCAGACGTCTGGAGGAGAAAAGTTAAACTCAGTCAGTCGTTTTTCTGTCACACTGACATGTTAATAACTTTACAGCAGTTTGACTTTTATTAACGACACGCCGTCGTCTGTTCCTGCCAGACTGACCACTTCCTGTTCACCTTTTCCTGCTGCGTTTCAGCACACACACACACACACACACACACACACACACACACACTGCTCCTTAAAGCAGCAATGCTAACGAGTTTCCATGGCGACGACACAGAGGTTAACTCGTTAGGACTCAGAGGCCCCAAAACGCTGAATTAATTATTTTATCTGATATATATAAACTTATTTTTGTATTTTGACCTTTTGACCTTTTGTTTTTCTGTTTTTGGAAGAAACGTTCGCAGTTTTAATATTAAAGTTAAACTTCAAGCTGAAGGAACTCCATGTCGAATCTTCTACCTCCTCTTCCTTCTCCTCCACCTCTTCCTTCTCCTCTTCCTTCTCCTCCTCCTCTTCCTTCTCCTCTTCCTTCTCCTCCACCTCTTCTTCCCCCTCGTCTCTTCTTTCTCCTCTTCCTTCTCCTCCACCTTCTTCTTCCCCCCTCGTCTCTTCTTCCTCCTCTTCCTTCTCCTCCACCTCTTCCTCCTCCTCCCTCCTCTTCCTTCTCCTCCACCTCTTCCTTCTCCTCTTCCTTCTCCTCCACCTCTTCTTCCCCCTCGTCTCTTCTTTCTCCTCTTCCTTCTCCTCCACCTCTTCTTCCCCCTCGTCCTCTTCTTCCTCCTCTTCCTTCTCCTCCACCTCTTCTTTCTCCTCTTCCTTCCTCCTCCACCTCTTCCTCCTCCTCCTCCTCTTCCTCTCCTCCACCTCTTCTTTCTCCTCTTCCTTCTCCTCCACCTCTTCTTCCCCCTCTTCCTTCTCCTCCATCTCTTCTTTCTCCTCTTCCTTTTCCTCCACCTCTTCCTCCTCCTTTTCCTTCTCCTCCACCT
>CM055853.1:29713737-29726237 GCA_029490765.1 Euthynnus affinis
TGATTGGTTCAAAACATCTTCACAGTCGACAACAGCAGCGAATACACGTCTCCATCCAGCCGTGAGTCTAGTCTTCAGCACCAGCCGACGCTGACTCAGGTGACATCATCAGTGACATCATCAGTGACATCATCAGTGAAATCATCAGTGACATCATCAGTGACATCATCAGTGACGAACCTGCTCTCAGCAGCTGTTTGTTGGATCAGATCGGAGGATTCATGAAGACGACGCAGCGCTTAAAAACGTAAAAAACGGTTCAGGACGAAGTTCTGGAACTCTTTTCTTCTTCACACTGTCGTCAGCGAGGTTCCTCCAAACGCTCCGCACCACCTGACCAATAACAACTCTGACGAGTGAATCTGCTGCCGACTGCGTCACCTTTCTGCCGGGACCTCCACTTCCTGTTCAGCTGATGCTCCTCCTCCTCACGTCTTCGTCCCTCCCAACCACAGACTGTAGAGAAGAAGTCACACATTGGTTTGTGGAGTATTGAAGCCTCGAGTTTGGCGTTTCAGCCGACGCCATCTTTTGTTTTTGGAGCCGATGGCGTCGCCTCCCGCTGGTCGTTAGAGAGAACGCAGCTTTAAGGCACTTCCTGTTTGCTCCCAATGAACGCAAGATCATCTGATCATCTGATCATCAGAGAGTAAAAGCCTTTGTGTCACTCTGTGATGCTGCAGTGAGGTCAGATCATCGAACACATCAGCGTTTCCCTCAGAGTAAGAGAGAGAGAGAGAGAGAGAGTAACCACCATAGAGACTGAAGCTCGCTCACCCAGCAGGACATGAGCTGCGCTGATGTTCACGCTGCGATGTGGAAACCTGACAGAGGAGCTCAACGTCAAACAAACTTCTCTGTAACACCGAGACTGAAGGACACGACCGCCACACTCAGAGCTCCTGTTTGACTCAAAGCTTCAAATGTAATCTGATTACAAAAAACACATCTCATTTCTTTATTCTTCTTTCGAAATATGTAGAAAATAAAAGCTGTCATTGACATTTTTGTAAACTTTGTGCTGCTTTACAAACTTCACACACTGATGTAATGTCAGGACCGGAGGAGTCGGACCTTCTGATTGGTGGACGACCTCCTCCGCCTCCTGAGCTACAAGTTAGTGAAGCTGTAAACAGAACGGCGTTACTGCACATGCTCAGTAGCGTCTGCCTTAAACAGAACTGCTCTCCACAGACTGAAAACATGATACTGTGACCAAACTCTTCCTGATGAAGGATCATGTGACCCAGAGCAGCGCTGTGACTTCCTGCTGCCACCAGCTGACCTCTAACCCACGCTGAAAGCTGATTGGCTGACATGTTTGTACAGTGAGGTGTTGTTCTGACCTTCAGCGCCGTGGTGTCGGCCAGAGCGGCGGCTTGTCTGTTCAGCTGCGACGCCATGATGTGGCAGCGCTGACACAGTCTCTGCAGCTCCTCCTCCTCCTCCTCTTCCTCCTCCGGCTTGCCGTAGCGGCTCAGCTCGCTGGCCGACATCGAGCTGCCGGAGCCTTCGGGGTTCGGCCGCAACGCGCAGCTCCTCGCCGCCGCCTCGTACTCTTCCTCGCCCGCAGAACGGAGACGCTTCCTGCGACCCGTGGCGCCCAGAGGAAGAGGAGTGTCGCCCTCCACCACCTGCACGCAGACAGACAAAGAAAAGCAAACACAGTTTATTCTGCTGAGATTATAGAGATGCTGTTAGGGGTCAAATAATACGATTAATATGAAACGTCAGGATGTGAGACGCTCGTTAAACCATCAAACTCAGAAGAAATAAATCATTTAATACAAAAGAATGAAACATGAGGATTTAAAACTGGACATTTTGTGGATTATAACCTTTATTTTATTTGTATTTGATGACTGTAGTGCTGAAACTAACGATTATTTTCAGCATCTTTTAGTCTGATGAAGATTTTCTTGAGTCATCATCATTATTATTATTATTAATTTATTCTATAAAATATAAGAAAATCTTTAAAAATGTTCCGTCAGTTTCCTGAAACTCAACATGACACAAACAGCCTCAGAATTTAGAAACAGAAAAACATGAAATTCATAAATTTGGTCCATTAAATCCATTTTTTGTCATCTATCCAGTCGGCCAATCAGCTTCCTCCTAATATGGACGTTTGTCGTCTTCCGTACGTCTGAACTGGCGTCACAATGACGGCGTCTGTCAGTCAAACCACAATTTTTGGCGACCTGAACTGTCATCGTCTGGAGGAGGAGGGTGGAGGTTATAACGAGTGTTAACCTTCTCAACCCCGTGGTTATTACTGTTGCCATGACGACGAAGGTGGCCTAACTTTAACGTTAAAGCAGTAACTTTAACAAACGGATGATTTTAATTCCATCAAACATCATTAAAGGTGTTTAAAGGTTTAAAGGTGTTTAAATGACAGAGACAGGAAATCACCTGAGGTCAGGACACTTAACCTTCAAAATAAAAGCACAGCAATGTTTTGCTCCAATGAGGAAAAAAATGCTGTGAAACAATCATCATGTGCAGATAAATGATGGAAGTTCAGTTTAATATCCTGAAAACTGAAACAACAGCGTCTTAAAATGGAACAAACTCACACTTATTTTAATTTGACAGGTTTGTTTGCAGCGTTCATAACTTTAACGAGCGTTTCAGTTTGAGATCGTGTTCGTCTGATGAGTCCTCTGAGAGTCACAGCGCTGATATTAAACTGTGTGATACTCACTGTGTATCTCCTGTAGTCCGGTCTGCGTCCCCGAGCTGTGTTCCAGTACTGCGAGTACATCTCTGCTCATAAACTGTCAGAACGCTTCAATTATCGTTAATTAATATTCTGATTATTTGTTAAATTCTCTTTTTGTCTTCAGTGATTCTTTCCTTCATCTGCTGTCAGGTTTCCAGAGGAGCAGCCTTAGCCTCTGTCATCCTGTGATGAAATCTCTGCTTTCAATACCACAAAAAAAAAGAGTAAGAGAGTGTGTGTATGTATGTGTGTGTGTGTGTGTGTGTGTGTGTGTGTGTGTGAGGCTGTGTGTGTGTGTGTATGAGGCTGTGGGAGGAGACTGATGTCACTGAAGCGTGAACTTTCAGACTGCAGGATGGGAAAGTGAAGGCTGAGACGAGAGCCGCTGCTCTAACACACACAGTTACATCACTGCTGTGTTCAGATTCACCAGGTCACATGACTGATTAGTGAATATTAGACCAGATAAACATCGATGGACAACAAGTATTTACATCCTAACCAGGTAGAAGCAGGTATAAACCAGCAGTCAGGTTGTAATCATTCCTCCTGTTCATACTGGATATTAAAAGATCTCCTTCATCCACAGTGTGTCCAGATAGACATTTAAAGTGTGTGTGAAGCTTCTGTTCAGCTTCAGCAGTCTGAGTTAGTCATATCAAGTGGATATCTGACACATTTACAGTCTTTTTAGCATCAAATTCTCCTCTTTGTGTTTCCCTGTTGAGCTGCAGGTGGAAGTATAGAAACAAAAAGAGGGACTTTGCCACTAAAAAGACTGTAACGCTGAAAGATATCTACTGGATTTGACTCATTTGGACGCTGAAGCTTCATATTAGCTTCACATCAACTTTGAAATACATCACCTCCAGCAGCTACAACAGTAACATGCACACAGCAGCTTCACTCCTGAATCCTGCAGCTTGTTTCCACTCAGATCCAGCTCTCTCAGATGGGAGGGGTTGGACTTCAGAGCTGAGGCCAGAGCTTCATATTAGCTTCACATCAACTTTAAATGTTTGTAGAGAAGGAGGACTGTGGATTTCGTCCTCCATCACTTCCATTGTAAGGTCATTATGAAGGATCTTCTGATGGTCAGTATGAACAGGAGGAATGATTACAGCGATGGGGATCCTCCCTGACAGGAAACATTATGTGTTAAGTGACAAAACATCATTTAACATGAATAGTCGTCTTCTTTGAGAATGCATCCAACTTTTTTGCACATTTCACCACATGTATTGATAAATATATGAATGTAAATGTCATAATATTTATATCTTTTCCACATTAAAATGTGTAAAAACAACTAGACCTATGTTCTATATGTTGTTGACTTGTCTACTTACATCATCCCAAATGTTTCCAACAATGTTCAAACCGGAGGGAGACTGAATATAAGTTTTATACATTACCTCGCCTGTAAACATCATCTTTCTTCTTCCGTCGTCGGATCGATTTTCATCAGCAATGTTTGTTGTTTACTAAAGAGGACAACAAGTCCCATGATCCCACACTACATCATCAGACTCTGTTCTTTGTTATGGTTTTGATTGAGAGACTACAGCAGTAGAAATGACAAACTGTGTGTTTAATAACTTAACGTGACAGTCATTGATCCCAGCGACGCTCTGTTTGCAGGCAGAGCAAGACTGAACTGAAAACCAGGACTGAAATACAAACTGAACTAATGAAACAACAAGGAACAGGTGGCAAGATGCAAGGGCATGCTGGGAGCTGATTGGCTGGGCAGGAAACAGGAAGTAGGGCAGGGCTGATGAGACTGATACAGACTAAAGGGCTGAACTACGGAACAAGTTCAACACACTCAGACTCCACAAATTGTCAGTCAGAGATCAGTGGTGTCATGCCGCTGGTTGTTTGTTAACTCTTTCTGCTTCAGGCTCTGTTTCCATAAAAGGAGACGTTTGACGCTCATTTGACTCGTCTTCCGTACGAGATGGAGCGACGTCGTGACGCCTGCTTCAGTCAGGAGGAACAGGTTATTATAACGGAGAGCTGTGAAGAATACAAACACATTATCACTGCAAACAGCAAAACCGTTGCTGCAAATAAGGCGAGCAATGAACGCTGGCAGGAAACTGCTGATGCTGTAAAGTTAATATATTTATTTTATCTCTCTGAAACTTTAACTTTGATGCAGCAGATTTAAACATTAAACTGTCTGAGTCTGTCCCAGAATGAATCAGAGGAAATCACTTTAGATTCAACTCAAAGTGACATTAATTTTATAGTCTGAATATTATTATTATTATTATTATAGTTTTTATTATTTGAAATACGTTGATATATTTTAACAAAACCCCATCCCACAGTGAGCCTAACCTCTTATAAATATGACATCAAATCAATGGTAAGTTAATAAAAGACTAATCAGTTTTATAATCAGTGCTCTCATAGCTTCAGTGTTAAACGGACCTGGCAGCAGATCAGCTGGTCAGTGGAAGGTCGGCACTTTTTATTGCCGATTCAGAACATAACCTGCTCCGGTTAAGTTTGCAGCATCGGTTACCATGGTGACGTAGCCTTCGTGACAGTGAAAACCCTGCAGGCTCAACCCACTAATCTCTCCTCGTAGTTTCATCCCTCTGATGTGAAGAGAGAAAAAAAACAGGCTGCAAACAGACAAAAAACACAGAAAACACGAGTAGATTCAGCAGATAAATGCAAATAAAAACACTGTGATCTTAAACTCAGTTAAAGTCCAACACACAGATCTCCTCCATCATCAGTGTTAATCACATGAGAAGCATCAAACCTGAAACACATCCTCAAAACAATCAGGTCATAAAACAAACAAATGTTCTGAACCAGATATTTAGATTTCACTTCAATCAAACACATTTATAATGAACAAGGCAGTAAAAAGTCTGGACGAAGGTTCAATACAACGAGCTACAGTATCTCAACTGGTCATTGGTCACTGGCCAGACCAGGACAGAACCAGGACAGAGACCCAGACCAGGACAGAACCAGGACGGAGACCCAGACCAGGACAGAGACCCAGACCAGGACAGAGACCCAGACCAGGACAGAACCAGGATGGAGACCCAGACCAGGACAGAACCAGGACAGAGACCCAGACCGGGACAGAACCAGGACGGAGACCCAGACCAGGACAGAACCAGGACAGAGACCCAGACCAGGACAGAACCATAGACTGTATAAAAACATGGACGTAGTTACCGTGACATCACCCATTTGTTTCTGAGGAGCGGTTTTGAAGATCAAAATTAGCCGCTCCGGCCGTCGCCATCTTGGCAGCACGTGACGCTGCCTAACTCCCAGCCAATCAAAAATGAGCAAAGAGGCCGATTGGCTGAAACAAGCCACCTAGCAGCTGGTGGACCTGTCACTCAAAGCAGCCTTATGCAGAACTTTATGGCGTAATAAAATTTAAATGGGTGAGTTACAAAGAAATTCACCCCCCTTTACAGTCGTCATGAACTTACCGTTGTTTGTACCGGACTGTAAACATGTTTATTTCTGCTGTAAAGTTGGTATTTTAACATGGAGGTCTGTGGGGAATGACTTGCCTTTAGAGCCTCAAGCGGACATTCGAGGAACTGCAGTTTTTTGGCGCCCAGCGGTTGCTGCTTGGACAGAACCAGGACGAAGACGCCTGAATCCACAGAAGAACTGTGGAACAAACAGTTGAGGAGAACTGCTGCTGGTTTAAAGACAAATCTGCTCCCAAAAGATACTGATTTACTTTCTGCTGTTTACTGATAAATAAAAACTATTAATTTCCACTTTATTTAGCTCAGACTGGGTCGGTGTGTGATTCGGACGTCTGGAGTGTCGTGTGCAGCCGCTCTGGATAAACTAGCTGTTGATGGTCAGTAAATCCCTCTAAACTGTGTCCTGCCTGCATCGATCAGGTTCACCATCACAACGGCCGTTTCACTTTGCTTAATTACGCTCTGAGGAGCAAAGAGGCCGGAGAGAGGGAAGCCGACTTTTATCAGATGAAAATGCCGCTTTACTGGAAACGTGACAGTGACTGAAGGCTGCAGCAAAAACCTGAAGGTGTTCTGTTGTTCACATTTAGATCTGATCTGTTTCCATCTAATTAAACTTAGTGGATTTGTGTCTGAATGAGAAATTAACCATAAATACAGATTTCAGGGTCTGTTTGTTTCTCTGCATTCACAACAAACATGTTTTAAATCCTTTTTCTGATTCATCACTTGGCCCGCAGTCACAGAGAGGAGAGTCAATCCATCATTTATCTTCTGTTTAGTGTTTTTACTTTACTGTGACTCGAGACATGTCAATACAGTATAACTGAAGTCATTGAAATTCATCTCCTGGTGAACATGAATGTCTGAACCAAGTTCTTTGACCATCAGTGGATGTTCAGATATTTCAGTTTGGACCAAATCGGTCGACCGATTGATGGACACTAAGATCCATAGAAGTAGTAACATCAGACTCAGCGGTAACTCTTCTGATAACTGAGTGGAACATCAGAGTATATCAGCAGGTTCATACTGGAAGACACCACAACAATCTGCAGAGCAGTTAAATGGATCAGCTGTGAAGCCTGAGATGTTTATATTAAAATTAATTTGTCCTTATTTATGCATTTTATTGGACAAAATGAATCTTGGTTAGATGTCAGGTGTTTCCAAGTTTTATGAAATTATTTCACTAAACTGTCTTTTTTTCTTTTTTCAGTTCTGTACATAAAATGATGTCAACGTGCCTCAAAGGTGTATAAGAGGTCAGAACGTCGACAACGTCTTCAGTTTAAGATTAAAACAGAAAATGGAAAAAAGAGAATATGCTGCTCCTTTAGATATCAGAGAGAGTGAGTGAAGAGAGCAAAGAACAAAGCAATGAATCAGAGAAATAAAACATTATTCTGTGATTGTTTCATTTGACTAGAAGCATCAGAGTGTAAGTCAGTTTAGTTATATATCAGTCAACCCTACAACATTTTTGCAGCACATAGTCTACTTAACAATCACAAACATCCAGGTTTTCAAAAAGCATCAACAGACAAGAAACACAAAAACACACAAGAATCTGAGGTCCATCAAACTTTGTTTTACAGTCAGTACGAAACAATATAAACCCACAGTTCAGTTATCAATGAACGAGTCCTCATCTCAACAGAAATACTCCTCAGGATCCCAGAAAGCAAAACAAAATACTCAGTGTGAGACTCTCAGGAGGGACTGGTGCTCCTGGGGAAATGTGTACTTGTCAGTATTTGTTGACTACTACACTCGCTGGGTGGATTTGTACTCCCTGAGGAAAACTACAGCAGAGACAATGTCAATAATCCTCACTGGATGGGGTGTCCTCACCTAGGACCCCAGTGTGTCTCCTCCATCTTCACAGCCATCTGTGAAAAGGAGCCTCAAACAAAACTGACCTCTGCCTACAACCCACAAACCAACCGAACAGACAGAATCAACCGAAAATTACAATTGTACCACCAGAACTCGACCTTGTCCGGCCCCTCCGACGACCAGGATTCACTGGCCCACAAAACAAGGGCAAAAATTCAGGATCTCAAAGACGCTGTGCAGAGGAACCTCATAAAAAGTATAGAAAGACAAGAACGGACCAACAGAGACCAACGGCTACAGGAACAGGACAGGGTTTGGGTTATTCACCATAAAACTGGCTCAGAGTAGGTACACAGGTTAACGATGTGTGGGAGGACAGGAAGACTGTTGAAAGAGGAAGATATGGATGAGTTGGACAGGAAACGCCTCTCGGACATTTTCAGGGGGGAAAAGTGATGATGAGGAATTTCTTGGTTTCGCAGCTCACTCACCGGACAACGGACAGCGACCGCCTGCAGGAAAACAAATGTTCCTTTAATGGAAGTGAGGAGGAGAGTGGAAGCCTGCTGGTGCACACACACACACACACACACACACTGCGTCACACACACACACACTGCGTCACACACACACCGACCAGTCAGCTCAGGGAATATCTGTGCTGGTGTTTCAAACCCAAATGGTGCACATCTACTCACCAGTGGAGGCACACTCTGTCCAACCCCTGTTGTCTGTAATTCGTACCTGCTCTCCAGAATCAGATTATTCCCCTCCTCCATCTCTCTACTCTGTGGACCCAACGTCAAACCGTCCAGCCGTCTGTTCCCTGCAGCAGCCGGGATACGAGCAGTAACTCAATAACTGCAAAGGTGTCGGAGGAGCACTGAACGTCTGTTTTACATGCAGGAGGCGTCATGTGAGGTGCATTTTGTTCACTTTCTGGGATCCTGAAGAGTATTTTTGTTGAGATCAGGATTGAACTGTGTGTTTAATATCCAGCACTGACTCTATAACACTGCTGGTCTCCTTTTAAACACCTGGTTGTTAGTGATTCTTAAGGGGCCATGTACTGCAAGACAAGACATGGATCCTCGACTGGTATGCAACTAAAAAACATCATCTTTGTCAGATTTGCACCGCAGCAACACACCCACACCTCCCCACAACCCTGCAGGCAGGTGCAACATTCCCAGATCCTCATCCTGTCTGCTGCTCAACACCATCCTGCAGCTCTTTATACATCCATGACAAAGAGGCCGGGACGACACACCTGCTGCCTAAAGGCTGAAACATCCAGAACACAGCAGAAGAATAAGAAAATAAGAAAATCCAGACAGAGTCTCTGTAGACACAGACACACACTTCTAGTGGGTTAAAAGTGATGATTGAGACGGAAAATCCTGCATACTATACCTTTAAAAGTATAAATTGCTGCTCATCAGCAACATACTAAACCTGAAGTTGACCTCTGACCTCTGTGTAGATAGCAGTTGAGGATGTGCAGTATTTGTATTTGTATTAGAATAAATAGGCATAAAATCCTGCTTTTCCTTTTATTACACTTCTTATTTTTGGATAAAGTGTTAAAGTTAAAGTGTTCTCTAATAAAGTGTTTTGTAATGGAGGTCAGCACTCAGACCTGCAGCTGTTTATACATGTATGACAGCAGATCAGAGGACAGAAACGGCCATGCAACCGACCTGCACGCTGTTGTTTTATGTTTGTTTTATTTGTACAAAATAAATATTCACAAAAAAACAAATGTTTGTGCTTTTCTGAACATGGTGTTCGTCTCCATCCGCATCAGCAGTTTCTCTGCAGTCTAAGTCATAAATGAGTAAAATGTCGCTAGGACAAATTACAAATGTCACACACAAAGTCCATCAAAGATAACAAACCTTATACGTGCAACACTTTTTAAACAAAGATATAAAATCTTTACGGAGACAAATCAGTAAAGATGAAAGTCCGTTTGAGAAGAAAGTTTACAAGCAGACAGTCAGTTCTGGAGCAGGAAGTTCCACAGCTGGGAGACCCAGACAGGAACCAGGACTGAGGACCAGCGTGAGGACTCATAACAACCTGAAATATCATCCTGTATGTATGTGATCCAAACTGCTGCTCCTACATTACAGCTGTCTTTACTGTGTTAGACGGTCCGTTAGCAGCATCTAGTGGACAAATGGTAGAACTACACCACCTGACACTGACTGGTTAGACTGGTTTTCATGAGGCTATGAGGATGTGACGGCATCCTCAGATCAAATGCAGACAGATGAATGAGACTAAATGTTTGACTGCACCACACAAAGGTTTCTTGATGCTGATTGGCCTGTTTGCTCAGAGACTCTGATCATACTGGTACTCAGATAAAAAGTGTGAAGGAGTGTGTGTTGTTCCATGTTGGAGATCAACAGTTTAATGGTTAAGAACTAAAAACAAGGAACAAGTTAAACACCAGAACCAGGTTCAAACTTAGACTTTTAGTAAACTAAACATCTGTGACATGAAAACATCAGCAGATAAACAAAAACAAACAAAGAGAAAAACAAAGCTGAGACAAAACTGCTCAGTATAAAGTGTCATTTAGTGAAATAAAGTGAAACCAGATACATTTTAGTGGCACTAATGATTATAAAACCAGAACAGCCTTTAAATACTCTGATATTTACTCGTCTCTGTAAAATAAGATTAAACAATAAAGTCAAAATAAAACAGGAAACATTTTTTAAGAGAGAAAAACTCAGAATGTGAATAAGAATAAAACTTTGAATCACTTGTTTTATGATCAGCAGTTTATTGGCTTGTTAATCATTGACAGCAAATATAAACATTAATCTCATATTTCATGAACACTTTGAGTTTATACAAGAAATCACAAACACAAATAACAAAAGATAAACAAACAAACAAACAAGTCAACAAAAGACAAAAAGTTGAGCAGCTAAACTTACAAAATAATCAGTTAACAGAACTGAAGAATGATGTTCAAGTTTAAGAACCATTGATTGATAAAGTCACGTATATTTCAAACTCTAAATAATATTGATAATGTTAATATTAACAATAAATCTTTGACTCTTCTTATTTTTCAGCAGCTCTACTGTTAACATTACAAGTTTTTTTTCATTTTGTTCAGTAAATTTCATCCAAACAACATTTTGAACTGAGAAGATTTAAACCATCAAAGCAAAATGTCGATTTATTTAATCTCCAAACATTATTAGTTATGTAATTAACGTTAAGTGAAAAAACATTATTTTTTTAAGGAAAGTTATAGTTAATTTGCATATTGTGTAAAAATAAACTAAATACTGTCCTTTAATACAAACTGGAGCTTTTACAACAACAAACTTTCGACAAAACTTCAGAAGCCTGAAGATGATCCAACAAATTTAGCAGCAAAATATCAAAACTGCAAATGTGATCAAACAGCAGAAGAAGAAAACAGAGCTGAAGCTTTAAGATCATTTAAACAGGTTAAACTAACAGAATAATCTGATCCCACCTGATGTTTTCAGTTAAAACCAAACACTGAGCTGCTGAATCCGCCGGTTTCTGTCCTCCGAGAAGCTGCTGATGCAGAAAGTTCCTTCACATTGATCAAGTGGTCCTAAACATTTCACAAACGTTGGCTCACCACTGTTGAACTGTCTAGAACCACTGGACCAAAGAGGATCCACGCAGACCTCCAGCGCCGCCGCAGCTCCCGGTGTGACGCTCTGACCTGCATCCTTTATAACCCTGAACCTCCTCACCGAGACAGGAATGAGACCCGGACCGGTCCGACCGGCTCCTGCGGGGGCGTCGTTACCTGCCGGGCCGGGCGATGACACACCTGAGCTCACCTGCTGCACCTGTTTGTCGGCCTCCTCAGATTCACATCTGACTTACAGGAACTCTGAGAAACATGATGAATGTAAATGATAAAGACAGAGAAGCTTTAAAGGTACTGAAATGCGGTTTAAAGAGGTTTAACTGGAAGTCACAGTCACATTATTTAACATTTATTTTACAGTTGAGTTTTCATTTCTGTGCTGCTAGAAAAACAAACATCTGAAAACATTTTCTTTCCTCTGCAGCTTCTTCTCCTTATCAGATGATATGATTTGTGTTTTATATGATTATTTATATCTTTCAAATTAAAAAGATAATAAACAGAAACAGGAATTCAGACCTTCATTCATTTAAACTCAGTTTATAGAACAACAAGAGTCATTTTAATTTAAATCTGGTCAGTTGTTTAGTTATTTAAATATTTAGTAAGTGACTAAAGTGTTAGTGAGTGAAGTGTGTTCTGAAAGATCAATGCTGATTTCAAACTGAGGAGGAAGAAACAAAAAGACAATAAATAAAAAGGCAACAATAACTCTTCACACTGTTCATGTTGTCAAAGAGTTAAAACAGACAGAAACAACAGGAGAAAGTTGAGATGTCTCACTCTGCAGCAG
>CM055853.1:29731237-29813737 GCA_029490765.1 Euthynnus affinis
CATTATCATGGTGACAGAGAGGAAAACACTTCCTCGTTGAGGGTCCTGATGCAGACCACAGACTGTATTTCTAAAATTAAAATTAAGAAATAAAAACAAGTCAAAGTCCCAGCAGAAAAGAAAATGGTGCGGGCACGAAACATACGTCCAACTGAAATACCTTAGTTTGAAAGTCATGCTGAGTGTCAAGAAAATAATTTATTCATGTCCATGTACACAAATTTATAGGTTAAATTTCTTGACTATTTCAAAACTGGGTTGCTTCTCCACTGTAATGGACTGAATGTAAATACGTTTTAAACTGAAACATGTAAACCAAAAGACATTAAGATAAAAAGATCTGATGTTCCTGCCAAACAAAATATATCAATTAAATAACAATTTCCAAAATACTTTAAATAAAAGACATTTAAATCAAAATAAAACTTAATTAAAAACCCTCAGCTGCCAACCCTGTCTCCTCAAAATTACGTTCCCACACAACTAAACTGCATTCTCAATTACGTTTCTACGAAAACGTATTTTGTCCGTGATTACGTTTGTTTGTAACGTATCATATTGATATGTTGATAATTTCTAATCAACATATCTTTTTTTCCTACAATGCTATTAGCTATTTTAATTCAAACAACCTTTCTCTATTTTAACATACATATATTGGTGACAGGCTTACGTGTGTGGTGGGGGGAGGGGTTGGTGTTTGCGCGTGCGCCAACATTTTACAAATTACTCTTTTGGCGGACTGAAAACCCGCCAACTCGTCTTGCTTGCAACCTCGGGTTTTCAAGAATGAAGATGTCATTTCAATGTAGCCACACGTGGGGTCGCTAGTCTGTCTGGTTCGTTGAGCCGTCCACTGTCTGTCAAAAGAGAGACGAAGAAGACGAAGTAAATGAAAAAAGGGGGTGTTGTAGGGGACGGGGGTTCATTTTGTGGGACCTTACTACGCATGACGTCACTGGGAATTTCCTTTGACACATTTAGGATTTGTTTCTTTTTTCAATCCCTTCTTATGAGGTTAGACAACAATGGCCAGATAATTTGAGTCTCATTTTATTCTTCACAGCAATGGCAGGCGGTCACTTAAAAAGCGGTCATAATGCGCAAATCATCAGATGTCAGTGGAGATACAAGATACACAGCAATTATAAATTAATTAAAATGAGTACCGGCATGTTGAAAAAGGACAAATCCAGGTTTAAGAAAAACGCATAAGCCGGTCACCAATATATATGTGTGTTAAAGTAGAGAAAGGTTGTTCGAATTAAAATAGCTAATAACATTGTAGGAAAGCAAAGATATGTTGATTATAAAAATATTTGTGATACATTACAAACAAACGTCTTTTCTGCACAGACCGAGTAGCGTATATGTGTGTTTGACCTGAGTACTTCAACTGTGCTAAAAACCATGCACCTGAAAACAAACAGATTGAAACATAATAATAATAATAATAATAATAATAATAAAACATTTAACTTGTGTCGCACTTTTCATTCATAGTGAAACTCAAAGTGCTGCAGTATTAATAACACAGAACAACATAACGAAACTAATAATAATAGTTACGATGAAAAAGGCTTCCTGAATAGAAAGGTTTTTAGGCCTTTGAGTAAAGAGTCTCTGGTCTTTGCTGCCCTCAGATGGTTAGGAAAGCTGTTCCACAAACATGATGCAGCAAAGAATAAGGCTCCTATGGTGCAGAGCTTAGTACTGGGAACCCAGAGGAGCAAGCTGCTGGTAGATCTGAGAGTGCGGGTGGAGGTTCGTGGTATGTCTTTTATTAAGGGCCATGAAAGTCTCTCATGCATTTTATTAACATCAGTACGGGGTCCACAACCAAGAGCAATTCTAGCAGCTTTATTTTGGACAACTTGAAGTTTATCGAGATGTGTTTTGTTAGCAGAGGACCAAATGACTGAACAATACTTAAGATGAGACAACACCAATGATTCAACAACACGACTCATGTTTTCCTGAGAGACAACAGTAGAACACTTCTTGCTGATTGTAATGCCCTCATTCATTTTCTTAACAATATTGTTAATATGCAGCGACCAAGACAGATGTTGATCAAGTGTAATTCCTAGAAATCTGATCTGTTCAACTTGATCCAGTTTGATGCCTCGTATAGAGAGGTGGAGCTGTGGATCTCCAGCCAATGTGCTGCTTCCTCCAAATATCATTGATTTGGAGTTTGATATGTTTAACATCATTTTGTTGTCAGTGACCCAGTCAGACACAGCTTCTAGTTCAGCTCCTAATACACTGGTTAAGTCATTACAGCGACCAGCTGAGTAATAAACAGTCATGTGATCTGCATACATAACAATGGAAGACTTTTCCAAAACACGAGGCAAATCATTAACAAAGATAGAAAAGAGGAGCCGACCAAGGACGCTACCCTGAGGAACTCCACAGCCAGCATCTCTGAAACTGGAAAAGCAGCCATTGTAATAAACTTTCTGTCTTCTGCCAGATAGATAAGTTCTTATCAGAGAAAGAGCCGAATCTGAGAGGCCGTAACATTTAAGTTTGTCAACCAGCAAATCGTGACAGACATCAAAGACGGCAATGAAATCCATAAACACAGCACCAACTAATTTACTCTCATCAAGTTCTTTGTACCAGTCATCTGTCATTTGAACAAGAGCCGAGGTGGTAGAATAACCTGGTCTGTAAGCATGTTGACTCTGAGTGATCAGCTGATTATCCATGAAGTATTTTTGAATCTGTTCATGGAGAATTTTCTCCAAGATGTGGCTGAAGACAGGCAGCAAACTAAAACTTTCATTTCTTATTTTGGATTCTTTCCACTGAGATGGAAATACTCCTCTTTCGATGCATCTGTTCACTATGTTACGTATGGGGCGAGAGATGTACCTGGCAGACATTTTAATCAGTTTGACATCCATGTTGTCTGTTCCAGGAGAAATATCTTCAGAGAGAGATTTCAACAAACTCTTAATCGTTTTAATAGAAACTGTGACGAAACTGAATGAAGATTGTTTGTCTTTCATGATTCTCTCTTTTATAAGAGAACAAGACAAAGATGGGCCTTCAGACGTAACAGACTGTTGTGATTCCTCAGTTTCATCAATATAATATTGATTAAAGTGAATGACAATATCAGTGTCTTTTGTGATTAGACGTTGCTCAGATTCAATGTTGGTCACAGGAGATTGTGAGTTTTGCCTCATTAAATCATTTAATGTTTCCTGTATTTTCTCAGGATCATTATCAGCCTCCCTGAGTCTCTGTTGAATATATTCTTCCTTTTTCTTCTCTGTCATCGTAGAAGCAGCTTTTTTTAATGTTTTATAAAGATCCCCATAAAGCTTGCCCCTTCTATTGACGATCTCTTTTTCAGCATCTCTGCTATTCATTAAAGACTTTATCTTTTCATCCATCCATGGTAAATAATCATTTTCAGCTGTGTGTCTCATTAAGGGTGCATGCTTGTCTGCTAGTTGGCTGAAGATGTCAATGAACTTGGATAAAGCAGTCTCAGGGTCTGATTCATTACATACGTCTGTCCACTGAGCCCTCTTAATATCTCTGATGAATCTGTCTTGATCAAACATCTCATATGACCTCTGAAAGACAATCTCTTGTTTAAGTTTGGGCACATTTCTCTCCACAGTGAGGCCAATGAGATTATGATCACTGCAACCTGTTGCTGTTGAGGTAGGTGGTGAGCAGATATCTGGGATGTTTGTATAGATATGATCAATAATCTTTGATGATTTGGGACCATTTTTACCAATTGTCACCCTGGTAGGACAGTTCATCACCTGGGTCATACCACATTTGATGGAGACAGAATCAATTTTCTCTCTTTGAGGAGATTCTTTGGCCCAATCAATGTTGAAGTCTCCCAGGAGGAAAATGCCCATGTTTTCATTCGACACAGTTTCTATTGTTTCACAGATTTTATCCAAATATGGTTCCTCAGCATTTGGTGGTCTGTAACAACACCCCATTAAAACTGGTTTACCATCAGCCAGTTGAATCTGAGCCCAAATAATCTCTATATCAGAACGCATTAAATCTGGCCGTAATTTACTTGGGATCTGATTTTGAATATAGAAAGCTACACCACCTCCATCCTTGTTTCTGTCTCTTCTGTACAAACTGTAACCTTTAATATATAATTCACTGTCATCAAAACTGGAGTCTAAATGTGTTTCTGAGAGTGCCAACACATGGATATGATGATGTGTTAATATATGATGAATCTCATGAATCTTATTTCTAAGACTACGTATGTTCAAATGAGCGAGAGATAATTGTTCATTCTGAGACTCAGGAATGTGAATCTCTGGATGAGGAGAGTCAGGATTGGGAGCTGAAGAAGCCATGGTTATCAAAGTTTGATAACAGAATGAGCTGATTATTAGATGAACAGATATACGTTCCTCTGAACTCTTGGTTTGACTTCTAATTTGTCTCTTGCAGCTGATGGTGTCAGAGACGTCTGTTGATGTTCTTCAGTGGGTGAAGGTGGTCTGCAGTCGCCACACTATCAAGACTGGCCAGGTTCCCTATAAGACACACAAATAGAGCACAATTATTATAACAAGACACTGTCAGAGGGAAGTGTACTTTTACTGTACTGCATTTAATCCAATTAAAGAAGTAAATAATTTGTTGGAAATATTTTAAAATGTAAGTATTTTGATGGTGGGCGGGGCTCCATTAACACACTGAAATAAATGGGTGATAACAGCCTCTCGAACCTACTATTAGGTTGGTAGGCCCCCACTAGACCATAAGTTTGGGACTGATGTGTGCTGATAACGCCCATTCAATAGGCTGACAACAGTCAAATCGGGTGGTTGTACTCACCATCAGTCCAACCAGCTCAGAGGAAACGCACCAAATGACAGCTTGTTATCTGGATAGAGGAGGAGACGAAAAAAGCATAATTTGTTGTATTCTTCTGTACGTGTTACTTGTTGCTGTGTGTATTGTAATGTTAGTGTTTACTTGTGTGTAATGAAAACTTTGTGAATGACAAAGTGCTGAAAGTGACAGAGCCGAGGGACCACATGACGCAGCAGCTAGGTGTGATGTGCTCAAATACAAAAACGTTTTTCAGCAAAGCATAAATAGTAGGGTTTTTTTGTTAACATTTCTTTCCTACAAATATTTTTATAATTATTATTATGATTTAAATACAGTACACAGGTTGGTTACATCACTATTTCAGTGTCTCTCCTCTGCTCCACTGTTACGTCTATCAGCAGGTCTCAATGATGGGAGTCACATCCACCTGCTACATGACGCACATTTCCTTATTTGGACATCAGTCCTGGAGTTGTGGGTGTTCCCCAGAGATGAAGCTGAGCTACTGACACAAACGAAGCGCTACTTTAGCTTCTTTAGCTAAAAGAGAAGCTTAAGCTTCAGTCGTCTTTTCTGCAGTGAGTAAAAGAGATTAAGCATTAAGAAATCTGTTAAGACGAATGAAAGTCAGTGTCTGTGACGTGTTTCCGCAATCTCCAGATGTTATCAGACCCCAGAACATATGACTGATGTCCTCGGTATGAAAACACAGAAAGCACCAGAAAGTCCCTGAATTGGCCGTCAAAAGCATTAGATGCAGCGCATCTCAGATCTTCTGACATCACAGAACCTGAGCTAGCCATTCCACAATCTATGCTTTTCATTATTTTAATTCTCATTTTATTGGTTATTGATTATTTAAATGATTTTCGTTATTTATTATGATTTTATTTTACTTATTTTACTCTTCATCATATGTGCAGAAGCTCCTTTTGCTTCTATATTTCTTTCCCAATATTGTATAACTTTTTAAACTGTTTTGAAATTGTCTTTACTATGGTTTGTCTACCACTTTCATTTTGTCTTATAAATAAAAAGGATGATTTTGTTTGAAGGAAGAAGGAAACCTGCAGCCTCACCCTACAGAGATAGCTCTAAAACCTGCCCCTGTACATTTGCATCATGTACAGTGATGAAAAAATGACAAATATGAATATGAATAATTTATAATGAACTTATTGTCATGGTGCTGTTTGGTTTTGGTGTTTGGGGTTGTACTGTGTTTCCTTTCCCCCTCCCTCCTTCTGTTTCTGTTCCCTGGCAGTGTGTGGGCAGCTGAGGGTGTGGTTGGCTGAGCAGGACCTTCACTACGAGGAACACCTGCAATGCCAGCCAGCCCTCAGCCACCACCTCCAGCCTCTTGCCTTTTTCATTGAGCCATTATTTTTTCGATAAACACCCCAAGAACTGTCTTTGCCTCTGTCTCTGCATTTTGGGATCGAAATGCCAAAATGTAAAACACTTACGATGGTTATAACAAACAATACCATTGTTGAGATAAACAGTCAGTGAAGTTTTTCTGGTTTTGGTTTGTGAACTTTCTATAATAGCGTCCTTAAAAATATTTTTGAATTAACAGAAACACTTACAGTATGTAAAGTTGTCTTATTATTAATTGTATACGCTTGTTTTTGTCTGTTTCTACTCTAAAAGGAGATTGAGATACCCAAGAAGGGCAGAGACACACAGACATGATTTCACAGAATAAGTTTCCTTGTTTTCATATTTCTACCATCAAAAGGTTATTTCCTCATGAGGCCCAGGTACAGCTGAGCAGAGAGAATATGGAAATCAGCTTGTTCAAGCTCAGACATTCAGACTGTGTGTGTGTGTGTGTGTGTGTGTGTGTGTGTGTGTGTGTGTGGAAGGTAGCGGGTAGCTTGGGGTAATGATGATGGTTTATTGAACCATATATCACAGATAAAACTCTTCCGTTGATTGCAAATTTTCCTCTTTTGAATCCCCTTTATAAGAGTGTTTTTACCAGGCTTGTGGTCTGAATTCACTTTCATCTTTTAAGTCATTTCTTAAAACCTATTATACAAAGTAATTATTTTAATTCTCATTTTATTCATTATTGATTATTTGAATGATTTTATATTGTCTTATTTTACCTATTTTACTCTTCATCATATGAGCAGAAGCTCCTTTTGCTTCTATATTTCTTTCCCAAAGTTGTGTAACTTTTAAATTGTTTTTAAATTGTGTTTACTGTTTGTTTGTCTACCACTTTCATTTTGTCTTGTAAATAAAAAGGATGATTTTGTCTGAAAGTGCTATATAAATAAAGTTTATCATTACTTACTTACTTAGCTGCTGTATGTGTCCGTGGATGTCACGTGAAGCCGGAGCGAGAAGAAGATGCAGATTGTTCGATTTAAAGTTGGATCCTCAGATGTCAACAGCAAGAATGTTTTGTCCACAGTGTCTGTTTGAATCTGTCTGACCTGCAGCCTCACCCTACAGAGACAGCTCTAAATCCCGCCCCGTACATTTACATTAGATTTGAGTAGATTACACTTCACTGTCATTGTGTACAGTATCAGTACAAAACCAGTTAAATGCCGTTAATAATTAACCAGAAGTGCAATAAATAGATTATATATATTTAGATAATATGTACAGTGATGGAAAAAATGACAGTGGAGTTACAATATAAAAATATGTTTATGAATAATTTATAATGAACTTATAATGGTTACAACGAACAAAACCATTGTTGAGATAAACAGTTGATCAACTTTTTCTAGTTTCAGTTTGTGAATTTTCTATAATATCCTTAAAACACACTGTGCATATATGTAACTTATTTATATTTTTTATATTGATGATGCAAGACGAGTGATGAACACAAAGACACATACGACACAGGACAAGTCCAGAGGTAGAAGCATCAGAAATGACTTCTAGTTCTTCTGCACAACAATCACTGAATGACCTGTAACATGGAGCCTTTCCTGACCGGAGCTTGTAACAACCTGTAAGGTCTCAGTTTCAGCTGCACAGCATGAAAGTATTTATGCAGGACTGAAGAGGTTAAAAGCTCCTCATGCTCATGATTTTTGATAAATAAAATATTTTAGATTTAATTAACATAAAGATTTACAGTATGTAATGTTGTATTATTATTAATTGTATACGCTTGTTTGTCTAGTTGTTTCTACTCTAAAAGGAAATAAAGATATCAAAGCAGGGCAGAGACACACAGACAACACGTTTCCTTGTTTTCATATTTCTACCATCAAAAGGCGACTTCCTCATGAGGCCCAGGTACAGCTGAGCAGAGAGAGTATGGAAATCAGCTTGTTCAAGCTCAGACAGTCAGACTGTGTGTGTGTGTGTAAATCCCCTTTATCACATTTTATTTATTTAAACCTATTATACAGAGTAATTATTTTAATTCTCATTTTATTCATTATTGATTATTTGAATGATTTTATATTGTCTTATTTTACTTATTTTACTCTTCATCATATGTGCAGAAGCTCCTTTTGCTTCTATATTTCTTTCCCAAAGTTGTGTAACTTTTAAACTGTTTTTAAATTGTTGTTACTGTTGTTTGTCTTCCACTTTCATTTTGTCTTGTAAATGAAAAGGATGTGGACGCTCCCTCTTTAGACTCCAGCACCAATAATCTCCAGATCGACTGCCACACCTCTGCATTGTGTGAAGACTGGATGTATTAGATCCAGATTATGTTACAGATAACACTGAACAGAGCGTCAACAACACGGTACGAACAACAACAAAGAAAAATAATAAACCAGTAGAACAACACATAACATGGGGATAACTTAAAAGTTTAGATTCAAAATTCTGTTCATAACATTTTCTGTACACTAAATTCACTTTTTATAACCTGTTCATACAGTTTTCATCACTGATATGCAGCTCAGCAAATCATCATTTCACTCCCCATAATGTACTTAATTACACATTTCCTGCAATCTTGCAAGTTTATGATAAATGTTGTCAGGTTCACGGTTTGGCACTTTGGCACATGATTTCGGGTGAATCCTTTAAACCTCCCTCCAACACAGCAAATTCAACTAGACCCTGTATTGGCTGTCTCACAGTTAAACTTTCTGGCTTGATGAATTGATTAACACCCTTCAAATCAAAAGAGTAAAAGGAGTGTTTTTAAAGTTATGAGTATGCAGTATGTTAATGGGAAAAGCGTCAATACACCTACTGGTGAAAACTTCCCCATGTGGCACCTTCGGAAGGGAATTAGCTCATATGGTAGAGCGCTCGGTTTGTTTAAACACCAAACACATTATAGCACAGTTCCTCAAAAGCTGTACTGAGTAGTTTTCCATCACAATCACCAATGTCACGGCGCACGACAGTGCAAAGCCAACACTTTGAGCTAACCGGCCAGCTGCTGAATGTGTTCTTATAACCACGTTCCTTATTGAGCGGCAGAAAATGAATTGTTTTCGAATATTTTATGACCTGTTGGCACCTCGCTCGTAGCTGTCTAAAAGAGGGGAATTCGCTCAAATGGTAGAGCGCACACTTAGAATGTGAAAGGCAGCGGCATTGTAGCTTGTGTTCTCCATTCGCATTTATTCTTTGGTGTAAAATGGGTCTTCTTGTTGCAGCAGATTCCTACTTAGCCTTGTAACCTACCTGAGCTCTTTCCATTGGACATAATTAAAGCTTTTACAATGCAGATTTTGTATTCATACTAATTTCATCTTGAAATCACTGTACCTTAACACAAAGACTCCCTTTGCCTACTAAGTGATTTTACCCATAATTGCCATTGTCTCTGCTTGTCATACATGTTCAGCTTTTTCTTTTCCTGGACAGACACATATGAAAATCTAAGTGTTGGTAAGTCCAACCACGAAGGGATTCGAACCCTCAATCTTCTGATCCGAAGTCAGACGCCTTGTCCTTTAGGCCACGTGGTCCTTGGGAAGGGATGTATACATTAGTCATACATCTTAAGGCTACAGTAGTAGTTTAATGATAAAGCCCAAGAAAGACCCAGACTTTGGTGTAAAATGGGTCTTCTACGTGATTAGCAATGCTCAGCACATCTCTCCTTGGCCTTCAAAATTGCTGAAGTCTTTCCGTTGGAAATGACTGTTGATGCAGATTTTATAGTTATGCTAATTCAATCTTGCAAACACTCCGTTAGAACATTGTGTTTGTCATTTCACTTTACCACAAAGGCTTTCTGTGACTATTAAGAGATTTTACCTATAACATCACACTGCTTGATAGGCAAACCCTAGAGAGGTGGGAAGATCCAACCACGAAGGGACTCGAACCCTCAATCTTCTGATCCGAAGTCAGACGCCTTGTCCTTTAGGCCACGTGGTCCACAGCATAAGAAAGATCCAGACATGAGGCAGCCTGTATTCTCCATTCCCCTTTATTCTTTGGTGTAAAATGGGTCTTTTTGTTGTTGTTTGTTGCAGCAGATTCCTACTTGGCCTTCAAACCTACTAATTGCTGAACTCTTTCCATCGGACATGATTGTCCATTTGCAATGCAGATTTTATATTTATACCAATTTCATCTTGTAATCACTGCATGTTATTTAAAAAATTGTGTTTATCATCATACCTTACCACAAAGGCTTTCTGTGAATGCTAAGAGTTCTACCCATAATCAGTGATGTCACATTGCTTGATGTACATGTTCACAGCTTCTACTTAGGATTTTCTTTCCTCAACAGACACATATGCATGTCCTACAGAGGTGGGGATATCCAAGCACAAAGGGATTCAAACCCTCAAACTTCTGATTGGCCTTTAGGGCAATCAGAAGCAGATCCATAGGAAGGCATGTGTATATTAGTCAAATATAGTTAGGCTTCAGTAGTCTTATGATAAAGCCTAAGAAAGACCTAGACATGATGCTTTAATAGGATACACATGTGAAGTGATAGCCAATCCATCAACTTCTTCCTTTGCAACAGCTGACCTTGGCCAGTACAGGGGTCGAACCTGTGACCTTGGCGTTATTAGCACCACGCTCTAACCAGCTGAGCTAACTGGCCAAGTGCTGAATGTCTTCTTATAACCACGTCCCTTATTTAGCGGCAGAAAATTAATTGTTTTCAAATATTTTATGACCTGTTGGCACCTCGCTTGTAGCTGTCAAAGAGAGGGGAATTAGCTTAAATGGTAGAGAATACACTTACCTCTTTATTCTTTGGTGTAAGATAGGTCTCTTCACTGAAAGTCGATGCCTTGCTGTTCCGTGCTCCTACTTGGCCTTCAAACCTACCTGAGCTCTTTCCATTGGACATGATTATGCTTTTGCAATGCAGATTTTGTATTTATACTAATTTCATCTTATACCTTACCACAAAGGCTTCCTGTGACTACTTAGAGTTTTCACCTGTTCACCACTTCTGATGGCCAATCCATCAACGTTCTTTTCATCCAGGCGGCAAAACTTCCCCCTTTACAACAGTTGAATTTGGCCAGTACAGGGGTCGAACCTGTGACCTTGGCGTTATTAGCACCACGCTCTAACCAGCTGAGCTAACTGGCCAGCTGTTGAATGTTTTCTTACAACCATGTCCCTTATTGAGCGGCAGAAAATTAATTGTTTTCGAATATTTTATGACCTGTTGGCACCTCGTTCGTAGCTGTCAAAAAGAGGGGAATTCGCTCAAATGGTAGAGCACACACTTAGAATGTGAAAGGCAGCAGCATTGTAGCTTGTGTTCTCCATTCGGATTTATTCTTTGGTGTAAAATGGGTCTTCTTGGTGCAGCAGATGCCTACTTAGGCTTCTAACCTACCTGAGCTCTTTCCATTGGACATAATTAAAGCTTTTACAATGCAGATTTTGTATTCATACTAATTTCATCTTGCAATCACTGTACCACAAAGACTCCCTTTGCCTACTAAGAGATTTTACCCATAATTACCATTGTCTCTGCTTGTCATACATGTTCAGCTTTTTCTTTTCCTCCACAGACACGTATGTTTTATAAGGATTAGAAAGTCCAACCACGAAGGGATTCGAACCCTCAATCTTCTGATCCGAAGTCAGACGCCTTGTCCTTTAGGCCACGTGGTCCGTACATTAGTCAAACATCTTAAGGCTACAGTAGTAGTCTAACGATAAAGACCCAGACTTCAACTTAAAGCTTTTCACGGGATACATGTGTAAGATGATGTGGCACTAATGGCCAATCCATGGGTGAGAAAGGTTACATCAACTCTCTTCTCCCTTTACAACAGCTGATCTTGGCCAGTACAGGGGTTGAACCTGTGACCTTGGCGTTATTAGCACCACGCTCTAACCAGCTGAGCTAACTGGCCAAGTGCTGCATGTCTTCTTATAACCATGTCCCTTATTGAGCGGCAGAAAATTAATTGTTTTCAAATATTTTATGACCTGTTGGCACCTCGCTCGTAGCTGTCTAAAAGAGGGGAATTAGCTCAAATGGTAGAGCACACACTTAGCATGTGAAAGGCAGCAACATTGTCGCTCAAGTTCTCCATTCCTCTTTATTCTTTGGTGTAAGATAGGTCTCTTGCTGTTCCGTGCTACTACTTGGCCTTCAAACCTACCTGAGCTCTTGGACATGATTATGCTTTTGCAATGCAGATTTTGTATTTATACTAATTTCATCTTGCAGTAACTGCAGCTCATACCTTACCACAAAGGCTTCCTGTGACTACTAAGAGTTTTCACCTGTTCACCACTTCTTTCTTTTCCTCAGCAGACACATGTGCAAATCTTTGGGAAGTGAGTAGGTCCAACCACGAAGGGATTCGAACCCTCAATCTTCTGATCCGAAGTCAGACGCCTTGTCCTTTAGGCCACGTGGTCCATAGAAAGAGCTGTATACATTAGTCATACATCGTTAGACCACTACTGTACCCTAACAATTAAGCCTAAGAAAGACACAGACTTTCCAGGTAAAGCTTTCATGGTATACACACAGGTGAGATGATGTGGCACTTTAGGCCACGTGATCTATAGGAAGGGACGTGTACATTAGTCATACATTGTTAGGCTACAGTAGTAGTCCATCAACGTTCTTTTCATCCAGGCAGCAGAACTTCTCCCTTCACAACAGTTGATCGTGGCCAGTACAGGGATCGAACCTGTGACCTTGGCGTTATTAGCACCACGCTCTAACCAGCTGAGCTAACTGGCCAGCTGTTGAATGTTTTCTTATAACCACGTCGCTTATTGAATGACAGAAAATTAATTGTTTTCAATTATTTTATGACCTGTTGGCACCTCGCTTGTAGCTGTCAAAGAGAGGGGAATTAGCTCAAATGGTAGAGCACACACTTAGCATGTGCGAGGCAGTGACATTGTCGCTCATTTTCTCCATTCGCATTTATTCTTTGGTGTAAAATTGGTCTTCTTGTTGCAGCAGATGCAGACTTAGCCTTCTAACCTACCTGAGCTTTTTGCATTGGACATAATTAAAGCTTTCACAATGCAGATTTTGTATTCATACTAATTTCATCTTGCAATGACTGTACCTTAACACAAAGACTCCCTTTGCCTACTAAGTGATTTTACCCATAATTGCCATTGTCTCTGCTTGTCATACATGTTCAGCTTTTTCTTTTCCTCCACAGACACATATGTCTTATAAGTGTTAGAAAGTCCAACCACGAAGGGATTCGAACCCTCAATCTTCTGATCCGAAGTCAGACGCCTTGTCCTTTAGGCCACGTGGTCCATGGGAAGAGATGTGTACATTAGTCAAACATCTTAAGGCTACAGTAGTAGTCTAATGATAAAGCTCAAGAAAGACCCAGACTTCACCGGATACATGTGTGAGATTATGTGGCACTGATGGCCAATCCATGGGTGAGAAAGGTTACATCAAGTGTCTTCTCCCTTTACAGCAGCTGACCTTGGCCAGTACAGGGGTCGAACCTGTGACCTTGGCGTTATTAGCACCACACTCTAAGCCGCTGAGCTAACTGGCCAGCTGCTGAATGTGTCTCACAACCACATCCCTTATTTAAGGACAGAAAATGTATTGTTTTTAATTATTTTATGACGTGTCTAAAGAAGGAGGGGAATTAGGTCAAATGGTAGAACACACACTTAGCATGTGAAAGGCAGCAACATTTCCACTCATTCTTTGGTGTAAGACAGGTCTCTTCCCTGAAAGTCAATGTCTCACTGTCCTTGCAGCAAGTTCCTACTTGGCCTTCAAACCTACCAATTGCTGAACTCCTTCGGACATGATTGTATTTATACTAATTCCATCTTGCTGTCACTGCATCTCATACCTTTCCACAAAGGCTTCCTGTGACTACTATGAGTTTTTACTCATTCACAGCTTCTCCTCAACAAACACAGGTGCAAATTTTAGGGAAGTGAGTAAATCCCTACAGAGGTGGTAATACACAACCACGAAGGGATTCGAACCCTCAATCTTCTGATCCGAAGTCAGACGCCTTGTCCTTTAGGCCACGTGGTCCATAGGAAGGGATGATACATTAGTCATACATCCACTAACAATTAAGCCTAAGAAAGACACAGACTTTCCAGGTAAAGCTTTCATGGTATACACACAGGTGAGATGATGAGGCATTTTAGGCCACGTGATCTATAGGAAGGGACCTGTACATTAGTCATACATTGTTAGGCTACAGTAGTAGTCCATCAACGTTCTTTTCATCCAGGCAGCAGAACTTCTCCCTTTACAACAGTTGATCGTGGCCAGTACAGGGGTCGAACCTGTGACCTTGGCGTTATTAGCACCACGCTCTAACAAGCTGAGCACATCTGTCCTTGGCCTTCAAACTTACCAATTGCTGAAGTCTTTCCATTGGAAATGACTGTTAATGCAGATCTTATATTTGTGCTCCATTAGAACATTGTGTTTGTCATTGCACTTTACCACAAAGGCTTTCTGTGATTATTAAGAGATTTTACCTATAATCTACAACATCACATTGCTTGATAGGCTGGAAGATCCAACCACGAAGGGATTCGAACCCTCAATCTTCTGATCCGAAGTCAGACGCCTTGTCCTTTAGGCCACGTGGTCCATGTGGAGGGCTGTGTACATTTCAGTTAGTCTACAGTAGTAATCTAACAATAAAGAATAAGAAGGAGCAGGCCTTGGCGCTTTCGCCTTCATGGCATACATGTGTGAGATAATGTGGCATAGGATCAATGCCCACATTCTCCATTACCTTCTTTTCTGTCGAGCCAGTCAGCTTCCCTTACTTTTCTTTTGCAGGTTGATGTTTGGTTGTTTGCTGAAAGCATCTGACTACATAATATTCTTAAGTTTTGTACAAGAGCTCAGAAAAAGGTCCTAGTTGTCATTGTTAATGTTAGTCTGTTTAATTACATTCTGGCTTTATAATTTTGTCCTTGTGAAGCTCTTTTTAAGATCTGGTTTTGATCATTTCTATATAAATACATCTGTAGGAGAACTACTGATATAGAAATACACCAGTGTTGGTCAAACATCTTCACAGCTGATGTCCTCTCTTGAAACACACCTGGGAAACAATCCATCCTGCAACGGCTGTAAACCAGTCTGTGACTGGAAGAGGAGCTGAAACGCCACATCGTCCCAAATATTTACCAAATGTCCTAGATTCACCTCACATGCACGAGTCTTTCATAGAAGTCAGGAATGAACTGTAGATTTTTCATGCAGATGAATCAGAATGCAGCGTCTAACTTACAAATGGAGTGTAAATAGAGGTTTTGTTTGGTGGTTTGAGTTTGTGTGAGAAAACAGTTCATGAATCTTTGAGAGACGAAGAGTGTAATGCCCAGAGTCGACCACCAGAGGTCAGACTGTCTCTGCTGCTGGTCTTCACCCCGCAGGGAGGTTCAGCCACTTTCTCTCCGCAGGCCTCCAACCGTCTGTTTACTTCTGTTTAGTTGGTCTTTAGTTTATGTTTTAGTTATGTACAACAAGCCTATTTATAGCTACAACTTTGTGCTAAAAGGGCTTCACACAGTAAAGAAAACTGTATTTGTTCCCAAAGGACAGCTGGTGTTTCAAGGCTAAAGGTGAAACTTTACTAAATAAGACAAGTTTAAGTCAAATAATTCAACACATCATATAAATACAAAGCAGAAATAATAGTGCACAAGTTAAAACAATTAATGAAACAGCAGCTTCAGTTATGAATAAAACATATCAAACATTAAGATAGAGAGACAAAAAAATGGTTGTTTTTTTTTATATTTTCATGTGTTTTAAATCTTTTTATCTGTTTTTATTGGCACACTGAGCTCAGATTAATTTCACTCTGCTGTGAACTTCTCACTTGTATCGTCAGGTCATGATATGCATCTTTATTCTTACAGAGTTCAGTCTGGATTCAGAGGAGAGGATGAAAGATGTTTCACACTGAAGAGACTAAAAACACAGAACGAGTCAAGTTAAGTTAAGAGTTCAGACTCTACATTCTGCTTTTCTTTTCAAACAGAATGTTTCCAGATCTGCAGCAGAGATGAAGGCATCCTGATGTTTAATCTCTAAAAACAAATGGATCCTACAAGTCCCATAATGCAACTGGGCAGCGCCTGAGAGCCTCCCTGCAACATCTTATAAAGTCATTTGGCTGCAGGTTTTCAGTGAAGTGGAAAAAGTCACCCCCCCTCCTCCTTCTTCTTCTTCTTCTTCTTCTTCTGCCTTTCTCTCCTCCCCGAGAGCGTGGAATCTGATTGGCTGAGAGCAGTGTGGGACGTCCCTCCTCCAGATTACTGCATTTCGACCTTTGACCTCCCTCCTCAGTATCAGACTTGTTCCCTCTGCTGGTTTGGTTCAGAAAGATCTGGATACACTGATAACATGTGACGCAACACACACACACACACACACACACACACACACACACACACACACGTGTATGGAGGCACAATAGTGTCAAAAATACGACTGCAGAGAAACTTCCAGCTGTTAAAGTGCAGATTTAAGTTTTCTGTATAAGTTTATTTAAAAAACAAAATGCAGCCGTCTGTCTGTTTGTCGTCCGCAGAGTCAATATGAAATCTGATATTTTTTTAAGTGTATTTAATAAATGTAACTGCAAAGCAAACAAGGGAAAAGAAATCTTTCACCAAAATGGATCGGAAGATTGTAAATATTACATTTTTTAAACATATTTTTTTGGACTCTGTATAGTTTCACCATATATTTTATAGCATATATTAACAGCAAACCCCTGAACATGTTTAAATTCAGATTATTCTATTTCTGTTCAGTGAACCGCATCGATCTGCCTAAATGTTGCTCTGCCGGTCGTAATCTACCAAATTAAGCTGCATGCAAGCTGCAAGCATGTTTTATTTGCTTTTTTCTTTCGAATGTGCAGCTACGTCTTTATACAATGTTTAGAATTCTAATTTTTTAAATTATTTTTTAATCTTTTTTTTTTACTTCACTTGTGCAACTTATCATACAATAATTTGCAAACTGTCAGCAGCTCGTCACCAGCACACACATTTATTGTCTTCTGGTTATATTTTATCAGACAGACTAAACATTTCAATCACGTAAATAAAACATTCTATCGATCTGCAGATGTTGGTACAAACTCTGACATAATAAATACCATAAACAAGAAGAAACAAGTGCAACAATCAACAGAGTGCTAAAAGGATTAAAGTTTTGAGACGTTCATTGAAGAGTTTTCAGGTGTTTCTTGAATGCACCATCATGGATCCAACAGTGCATGCTGGGAGTCCAACCATCAGAATAATCAATATATCAGCTGATTATGGTGATAATTCACAAGATTCTAAAATAAAAGTTTTGCTTGTGCTGACTGAGTTTATTTGTCACGATTAAACTTCCATACAATCCCAGAAATACACACAGAGAAACCCACAGGAATGAATAAACATCACACACACACACACACACACACACACACACACACACACACACACTCCCCTGCAGATGTGTCAGTAGTTTTCTGTTCGTCTGTCAGGTAAGTTGCTGCTGCTCTCCGTCTGTCTGCAGCCTCTTTAAGTCTCTGATCACTGAACACGTCTGCAGCTGCAGAGGTGAATCATGGGAAACTTTTTACACCGCTGTTTGTTTGTTTGTTGTGTTTGTTGCAGAGAGATCGAATCAAACTGAAAGTTTTAAAGTGAAACCAGACTTTTCACTGTTTATGAACATGTTTAAACTGTGTCAGTGGGTCAGAGGTCATTTATCTGCTGCTGCTTTTATTTCACTTTTTAAATCAGTTAAAATGTTTTCATGCTGCTGAAAGACTGAAGAAGTTTGTTTGCAGAGCTGCAAAATAACTGAATACATTTACTGAAGTCCAGTTTAGAGCTTCTTATACTTTACTTTTTTATTGCCATGTGATGCTACTTTCTACATTTCAGAGGGAAATATTGTACTTTCTACTCCACTACATTTATTTGACAGCTTTAGTTACAGATGCAGATTTGACACAATGGATAATATAACAATCTTCAGCTTCAGTCTGTCTGCTTTCATCTGAATCACTGATGATGTGAAATTTAAAGAAATTAAACTTTCTCTCTCTCTCTCTCTCTCAGTCATGTTAACCTTGGCCGCCCTCTCACGCCGCCTCGGGGCCTCTGGTTGCCAAGGAAGCTGGCGCTCCATGGCAACCGTCGTCTCTGGCAACAAGACGTCCAAGTGAGACCATCTCCCAGTTCCTCCCACTGTGTCTTTTGAGTGTCTTCCAGTTCTTTCAGTTTCCTCTACATGTCTCCCAGTTTCTCCCAGTCACACCAGACAACTTAGAAACGTGTGTGTGTGTGTGTGTGTGTGTGTGTGTGTGTGTGTGTGTGTGTGCAGGTTGGTGAGGGAGCGGCTGAAGAAGGAGGTGGAGGAGATGAGGAGTCAGTTCTCCGGGTTCAGACCCAGTCTGGTCGTCTTACAGGTGAGTCTGAAATCATTTTAATTATTAAATATAAACGTTTTATGGCAGTAAAAACTCGTTGTGACTCTGATCCGTCTGCAGGTTTCAGAGTTCAGGTCGGGTTGAAATTATTTTGCATTAGAGAGAAAACAGCTGGAATATCTGAGCGACAGATATTGTGAACGTTCACCTCGACCTGAGCGAGGACAGAAAGAAACCAGCGTGAGCCGGCTGTGTTTGCTGCAGCTGCTCTTCCTCTCAGGAACGCTGATAACAGAGCTGAACCTGAACCAGCAGAGATCAGCTCTGATCCTCACATGTCAGGGTTTTAAACTTAGAGTCTCTCCTCTAAAAAAAAACATGTTTTTAGTTTGAGGAAAAGTTTCTCTGAGCTCGACTTCAGTCTCAGTTTAACATCACAGCTGGTTTAAAGCCGATCGCGGTTCAATAACTTTACAGTGAAGCAGGAAA
The DNA here is from genome assembly GCA_029490765.1 of Euthynnus affinis. Lineage (NCBI taxonomy): Eukaryota > Metazoa > Chordata > Actinopteri > Scombriformes > Scombridae > Euthynnus > Euthynnus affinis. The sequence continues at coordinate 29,750,389 of CM055853.1, forward strand.
CATCTGTCCAGCAGGAAAACTGTAGAAATGGAATATATATTTACATATTTATAGATTCTGGATCATTTTTTAATGAGGAAGAAGGAATCAAGATGTTGTTTTAAGGATTTTAACAAGATAATTGATTTTTGTGTGAAAACTCATCAAAACAAATAAAATACGTCTTTAATGTTTTAAATCTCAGGACAGATTTTCTTTAACAGTAAATAAAATAAATAAATAAACTCACCAACTCATCAGATTCTGAGTCAAATGTTGTTAAATCCTGATGTGATGAAAGCTGACCGAGGAGCACCTGAACGCACCATCAGTTCTGCTCTGATGTGATATTATAAACATCATTTTACTTCATCATAACAAACCAAACAGGAACAATCACTGAAACTATTGACTGTAAATAAACAGAATTTTCTTTTAAACGCCTGAAAATGTAAAAAAAGGTTTGAGGAACTAAAACCAGAACACGACTGAACAGCATCAGGAGCCTTAACGAGCCGCCTCGTTAGAGCTGTGACATCACAGAGTGTGTGTGATGATGATGATGATGATGATGATGATGGAGGAGGAAGGATCTCTGACGTGTTTCTGATGATGTTAAACTCTTCCAGGTGGGAGACAGAGACGACTCCAACCTTTACATCAGCACCAAACTGAAGGCTGCAGCCGAGGTGAGAAACTGACTTTACTGTTAAACTCTCATCTAATAACAAACATGACATATTTTATTCCTTCACAGGAAGAGTTTGGTCACATTAGACTAAAATAACCAGTAAGATAGTAACTCTCTACTGAGCATGTGCAGGAACAGAGTCAGAGGTTTTGATCTGCAGCACAACAGGCTGTAAGCAGAACCGCGTTCCTGCACATGCTCAGTAGAGAGTTACCACCTTCCTGATGAAGGATCATGTGACCCAGAGCAGCTGTGACTTTAATACAAACACAATGTTAGTGTTAGTAGATCAGTTTAATGTTGGTTTGGATCCAAACATGAAGACAAATGTAGAAAATTCTTCATCTTCGTCACTATGAAAACACACAGAGATAAAAACTAATGTGGATCCATCCGCTGCTGAAAATAGTCCCCAAAGAACAAACATTTAATCCTAGAGATCAGCTGTTCTAGGAAATTATTATATATTTTAAATCATGAAACTATAAATGTGTTTGGTGTTTTAGTTACATTTTATTTACAGTAAAAACTGAAACCAGCAGAAATTAAGCTGATTTATATATAAAATCCCAAAACAACCAATGAGAGCGGCAGACTGAGGAGTCCTGAGTCTGTACCTGACATTTAATTATGATAAATATCTAGTATAAGCCTTTAATGTGTTCATCCTTCTGACCAATCAGAGCTCAAACAGGCATTTTATTTTATTAACATGTTGAGTTTCTCGTCTGCAGATCGGCATCGATGCGAAACACGTGAGGCTGCCGAGCACGGCGACTCAGGCCGAGGTCGGTGATAAACGCCAACACCAACAAACTCTTCTTCTCTTCTTCTTCTTCGTGTCTTCTTCCTGCCTTCAGTTCACTTCCTGTCGTCCTGCAGGTGCTGAGCAGCATCATGTCCATCAATGAAAACCTGTCCGTCCACGGTCTGATCGTCCAGCTTCCTCTGGACTCCGTCAACCCCATCGACAACGAACTCGTCACCAACGCCGTCTCTCCGGACAAAGACGTGGACGGGTGAGTCGGAGGGAGTTCTTCTTCTGTGGTTTCGTGTCCCGGATGTTTTTCTGTTCTTGGATTCAAACTGACGTGAAAACGTGTTTCCTGCCAGTCTGAGTTGTATTAACGCGGGGAAGCTGTCCCGAGGAGATCTGAACGACTGTTTCATCCCCTGCACCCCCAACGGCTGCATGGAGCTCATCAGACAGACAGGTCACACACACACACACACACACACACACACACACACACACACACACACACACACACACACACACAACCCTTATGAGGTCAAACTACACATCTTCTACTTTTAATAATGTTTGAATGTCAGATGTTTGTGTTTCCTGTTTAGACGACAGTAACTGTGTCTCCACTGTGGACGTATCGTGTTTAACGCGTCTCGCCGCACATGCTCAGTAGAGTCTGTTTGTTCCCTGACTTCCTGTTTCCTGTGCAGGCGTGTCCGTGGCGGGGAAACACGCGGTGGTGATCGGTCGCAGTAAAATCGTCGGCGCTCCGATGCACGACCTGCTGCTGTGGAACCACGCCACCGTCACCACCTGTCACTCAAAGACCCCCGATCTACCTGAACAGGTGACATCACACACCCACTTCCTGTTAAAGACCGTTATCATGTCAGTGTGTCAGATCAGTGTTTCTGTCCAACTAACATGTGACTGAACAAGGATGTGATGTCTGGGTTGCTGAGGTGGTTGCTAAGGTGTTTCCATGTGTCGTTGTGATCTGATGATGCGTTTCCTGTGTGTGATGCGTTTCCTGTGTGCAGGTGGGCAGGGCTGACATCCTGGTGGTTGGGATGGGACGAGCAGAGATGGTGAGAGGAGAGTGGGTGAAGGAGGGAGCCGTGGTGATCGACTGTGGAATCAACCACGTCCCAGGTACACAACAATACTACACACTGATACTACACAACAATACTACACAACAATACTACACACTGATACTACACAACAATACTACACACTGATATTACACAACAATACTACACACTGATACTACACACTGATACTACACAACAATACTACACACTGTGTGTAGAAAACAAACATTTAAATGTATTTGTTTTGGCACTCTCTGGCCTCCGTAGCGTCCACGCAGGTAAACATGACATCATCATGTAAAACAATCGTCCAGGAAAACACAAATAAACAAACAAACAAACAAAAAAACAATACACACCAACATGTTTTTACTTTGTTAAATGATTCGATATAAAGTTTATTATTATTATTATTATTAATTAATCTTAATGTGAATATTAATTTAAATATTTTTATCAGTGATGTCATTCTCTCCACTTCCTGATCAATAATCAATAACGTCTCTGCTGTTTTACCGTTGACTGTGACCTGTGACCTGTGACCTCTGACCTCTGACAGACGAGACGAAGGCGAGCGGTAAGCGGGTGGTCGGGGACGTCCACTACGCCTCGGCCAATCAGAGAGCAGGATACATCACACCTGTGCCGGGAGGGGTGGGGCCGATGACGGTGGCGATGCTGATGGAGGTGAAACTTTAATTTATACAATAATACAAACTCAAATATAAATATAATAAATATAATGTATATTATAGCCATAAATTGTTATAAATAAATAAATTTATGTTAAATGTTAATCTGAATCAGTTATTTAACGTTTCATGAGCAACATTTAGTGTTTATTTATGTTTGTTGTCTTCAGGTTTTAATTAAATACTCGTTAAGTTTTAATTAATGAACGTCTACAGCTGATTGGTCCACGTTCGTTCAATCAGAACGCAGCGTTCTAACAGAGATCTTAATGTTTTATATTCAGAAACAACAAATAAACGATAAATGTGAATTAAAGTGTTTCATGAGTTAAATCTGCTGCTGATTAATAAAGTTAAATATTAAATATTGTTATTGATCCTTTAAGAGCAGCTGATCTCAGGTTCTGATTGTTTGTTTGTTTGTTTGTTTGTTTGTTTTCAGAACACGGTTCGAAGCGCTCAGCGGTTCCTGCTGAAGAATCAGCCGCGCAGGTGAAACAACAGGAAACAGTCTGACGTTAAACAACAGAAACGCTGCAGGAGGTGATCACAAAGTTATTGATCATGTTATCGGTTTCTATTCATAAATAAAACTGTTGAACCTCAAAATCCTTCATGACAGATAAATCACATTATTGATCCTCATAACATCAAAGTATTTTAAATCTTTGAAGGTTTAAATGTTGGATTTAAAGAAACATCTTTAAAAAGAAACAGAAAATAAATAAAAGTTATTATTTTAATTAATTTTCCAGTTAATAAACCAGCTGATTGATCTGAACTGATCAGTTTAATTAAAGATATTAATAATGTTGATTGAATCATTTATTGATAATTGACTTATTGACAGTCTGATCTGAACAAACAGAAGGTTGTTTGTCGCCTCTGAGCCTCCGTATGTTTACCTCGGCAGGAAGAACAAACACGTCTCGACCTTTAAACTCATCAGCGGCTGTTTGTTCAGGGATCAGAGGTCGTCGTCATGGAAACGGCAGCACCCGACGCACCGGCTGCTTCCTGCTGAAGTCACGATCAAAGTATTGATTATTAACAGAAAATCAGGAAATGAACAAAATGAAGAGTTCGATTCGTCGGATTAATGATCGTTTTAATGTTTATAATCTTTGTTTTTCTTTCTTTTCTGTGTTTCTTTGTTTTATTTCAACACTTCTGTATCTGCTTCCTGCTTCTTCAGTCAATAAAGTTTATTTATCATAAACATCCAAACATAAACAGTTTATTTATGTTTTCATGCAGAATGTTTTTATTGACATTAAACACAAACAGTAAAAAGATAAATAAATAAAGATAAAACTTCTTTCTCTGATATTATAACAGTGTTTATATTATCGTCTTCACGCCGCTGCGGCTGATTGACAGCTGTGTGATGTCATCCGACCCCTTCAGCCGTTAATTAAGTTGATTGACGAGCGAGTGTGACGATCGTTCTGATTGGTTCCTGAAATAACTTCCTGCTGTTTCTTCTTCTGCTGCTTTAAATAAACAACAAACAACATCCTGTCGGCAGCTTTAATCGTCTCATCAAGTCGAATGAAACAGGCAAATATCACATGCTTAAACATTTTAATGAGTATGAAGAGTAAATATAAATATATAATATCATCATCATGCTGATTTAAATAAATAAACATAAAGGAAATGTGTGACAGGTCAGAGGTCAGAGGTCATATTTATTTTAATCACATCACTGCAGAACAAAACAAAAGCACAACGAGAAAATACCAAGAATGACTTTGTGAATATTAATGAGAACAAACAGATGCAATAAGTTCTAAATATAAATCAGTAAATATTTATAATGTTTATAAACAGAATCCAAACGAGGAAACGTCGTGTTTTTGCCCTGAGCGGCGACTCTCAGGTATAAATAACTGACTGACTTTAAACCTCGTGTTGATCCACCTGCTTGCAGCAGAACAGCCAGTAAACACGTCGATCATGTGATCAGAGTTAACGTGTGAGCGAGCAGCAGACACACAACATCCTGCTCGACTGAAACTGTAAATAAAACTTCAGCTAATCGATCAGTCGTTGATTAACGGAGGAGACGCAGCAGCATGTCTCTGTTTGGCCTCTTCAGGTTAGACTGACTCTAACGTCACATGGAGATTATTTGACCAATGAGAAGTCAGTCTGACGAGAGCGTGTCGACCAGCAGACTGCAGTTCTGCCGGTTACCATGACGACGTATCTGACACGCTGGAGACGCCGTAAAGTTTCCCCGTTTAACTTCAAACTTGTTTCAGACTTCTGTGGAAGCGTCTCTGTGGATCTTCAGGCGTGGTCGCGGCAGCCCTGCGGCTCTCTGTGGACGCCGTCTGACACGCTCAGCTGTTCTCTGCTCAGCTGATCCACCGCCGCGTTCATGGCGGCTCGGACTACGGAGCGAGCCGTCTGAAGCAGCTGCCGCTCGCTGTGGTGGAAGCCGAGGAGGAAGAGGAGGTGGTTCTGGTTCTCCTCCTCCTCCTCCTCCTCCTCCTCTGTGATGTCATCAGGAGGAACCAGCTCGATCCGGATGCTGCTGTTCAGGAGGACGGCGGGTCCGTTGGTCGTCGGCTCCTCGCCAGTTTCAGCAGGAACCTCGGACGCCTCCTCACATGAAAGATGGTCGTCGAGGTCCGACACAACTTCGGCGTCAGCGGTGTCACAGAAAACCTCGTCGACCTCGTTTGTGTTCGCTGCGACTTCGGTCTCTGCGTCGTCCGTCACTTCCTCCTCCGCGGCGTCGGCGACTCGTCTCTCTTCTTTCGGCGTCTCGTCCGGACTCGTCGTCTCCTCGGACGGGTGGACGTTCATCTCGGCGGTGACCGTCACGACCTCTGGACTCCGGTCAGTCACGTCGCCGTGGAGGTCGGTAGGTTCGTCTACCTGAGCGGCGGAGGAAGGCGGCGCCTCCTCGCTGGTCTTCATGTCCTCCATGTTTGCCGGAGACGATCGTCTCGTCCTTCGTCTGCTCAGAAACATTTGCAGTCTTTTCCTGAAACTCAGTGAAGGTTTCCCGTCTTGCTTCTGCTCAGGAGTTCGTTGAGCGTCGGATGATGTCAGGAACCTTTTGAACGCCGTCTTCTTCGCTTTCGTGTTGTTCTTTAGCGCCGCGTCGTCGTTCTCCTGCGGCGCCTCCTCTGGTGGAGATCGCTCACTTCGTCGCTTCGCTGAACTTTTCTCGACCTCCGTTTGCTTCGTGAAACAAACGACAGCCGGGGAGAATCGTCTCCACCATCGGCGTCTGTTCAGCTTCCTGTTTGTGATGTCACCTGTGACCTCACAGCGCCCCCTGCAGCTCTCTGCTCTACCTTCTTCCTCCATGTCAGGAGCTTCTGTTGGTTCGTCGCTCTCTGCTGCAGCGGCGTCTCCGTCGCTGTCCGTCCTGTTCGGGTTGTTCCGGGTCTCGGGCCGGTCCTCCCCGGCGCTCCTGGTCCTGGTTTTCCCCAGCAGCAGCAGCCTCGGAGGACCCGTCAGCTTCCTCTTCAAACCGCCTCTCTCTGCTTGCTGGACGTCTTCGCCTCCGTCCTCGGTCGCCATGGTTCGTCTAAACGGTTTCAGCTCTTCTGTCCACAGTCAGCCACTCAGGAACCATCTGCTGCTGAGATGAAACCTTTGTGACAAACAGAGCAGGATAATTAAACCTCAGCAGCAGCAAGACTGTAAACATCAGAACTACTGAGACTGAAAAGCTGTGACAGTAAAACCTGATTAAATGAGTTCAACATGCTGCTTTTTGGATTAAAAAGTAATAAAAGTCTGTTTTTAATGTCAGTATCAGCAGAAGAAAACAAGCTGCTAAAACCTCCACATCCAACAATAAGATCATAAAACAATCAAACTACATATTTCACTTTACAGCAAAGCCTCATTTAATTCATTATATCTGTTATATTTCAGATTATATTCATATTAGAGGCTGAGAGACACATTATTATTATATCCTATAATCTCTGTGAGCTGCAGGATGTAAATCAACTGTCAGACTTCATCATCAGAGGAAGAAACCGAGCTGCGATCTGCAAGCATCAACAAGTCTGATCATCCTCACAGATAATCAGCTGATCACTGATCAATAAGCTGAGATCAGTTGATCATCGCTGCACATCCACATTCACACATTTAAAAATAAAGTTTATAAAAAAGTAATTCTTCTTTTCATTGTTTTCATTAAAAAAATAAAAGTATGAATCTCTGTGATCAGCCTTAATGACGTCCCGACACGCGTTGTGACGTCATCGGCTGGCGCGCGCTTCCAGCTGATCGTTTTGGAGTTAAATTAAAGTTAATAAAAAAAAAAAAAAAAAGAAAACTCACCTGGATGTGACTCTTGTTCCTGTTTGATGATCAGATGTGTTTCTGTGAGAGAGGAGAGCAAACAGCGAGCTGCTGCCTCTCTCTCCTCCGCTGCGCCGCCCAGTTTCCATGGCAACCACACTGATTGGCGCTTCACTGATAAGGAGGTGATGATGATGATGCCCCCCGAGGGATGAGGTTTTATTTCACATAATGAGTTTCTCTCTCTGTGTTTGTTTGTTTGCTGTTGTTGTTTTATTGATCATCTGTTTCTGCTCCAGTTTAGAGGTTCTTGTTCTTTACTTTTTTATTTCCATGTGATGCTACTTTCTACATTTCAGAGGGAAATATTGTACTTTCTACTCCACTACATTTATTTGACAGTTTTAGTTACTTTTCACATGCAGATTTGACACAATGGATAATATAACAAGCTTTTAAAATACAACACATTGTTAAAGATGAAACCAGTGGTTTCCAACCTTTTTGTCTTTTGACGTCTTACAAAAAGCAGTGTGTAGTCGGGGTCACATTTCACATGTCTATGAGTTGTTAACAGCTCCACCAAATAGTGATTTTTCCCTCTAAACTTCTCACATGCTTTCATTTCAATAAATGTTCAAATGATCCAATATTTCAGCAAAAATCAAAGATTAGAGAAAAAGTCCAGAAACTGAAAACAGATTTGTGTATCAGAACTTTGTTTTTTCTTCTTTCCTCTCCCATTAATCATCTCACGACCCCTCAGATTTATCTGCTGACCCTTTGGAGGGCCCCAACCCCTAGGTTGGGAACCAGTGGACTAAACTAGCTAACTGTATATAAAGTAGTGTAAACTAGCTCCACCTCCAGCAGCTACAACAGTAACATGCACACAGCAGCTTCACTCCTGAATCCTGCAGCTTGTTTCCACTCAGATCCAGCTCTCTCAGATGGGAGGGGTTGGACTTCAGAGCTGAGGCCAGAGAAGCACAGCTGATCTCTGACAAACTGCAGTCACCAAATGTCAATAAAGAATAAAATATGCAGATAAAATGTCATTTATAGTCCAACTATGTCCTCATCAATGAGTTTTTCCCTAAAATGAGCAGAGTGACTTTGTCATTGTGTTATTGTGAATCAAAACTAGAAACTAGCTGAAACTAGCTAACTGTATATAAAGTAGTGTAAACTAGCTCCACCTCCAGCAGCTACAACAGTAACATGCACACAGCAGCTTCACTCCTGAATCCTGCAGCTTGTTTCCACTCAGATCCAGCTCTCTCAGATGGGAGGGGTTGGACTTCAGAGCTGAGGCCAGAGAAGCACAGCTGATCTCTGACAAACTGCAGTCACCAAATGTCAATAAAGAATAAAATATGCAGATAAAATGTCATTTATAGTCCAACTATGTCCTCATCAATGAGTTTTTCCCTAAAATGAGCAGAGTGACTTTGTCATTGTGTTATTGTGAATCAAAACTAGAAACTAGCTGAAACTAGCTAACTGTATATAAAGTAGTGTAAACTAGCTCCACCTCCAGCAGCTACAACAGTAACATCATAATACTTATGTACTTTTACTGTAGGAGGATTTTTACTTGTAACTTGTAACTACCTGTACGTGTCTCATGTGGATGCTGATTGGTTACCTGCTGTGGTTGCCGTGGTTACCTGTGTATCATGATCACCTGCTGTCAGTTCTTCCTCCTTCGTTCATGTTCTTTAATAAATGTTGTTGTTTCTTCTCATCTGGTAACAAGAGGATTCATTAAACGTTTATCTTTCATGTTAAACATGAAAGATAAATGACGTGACTGACTGACACATTGATCAGTGATTGATCAGTGATCAGTTATTGATCAGTGATCAGCAGCAGCAGCAGACTCTGCTCTGTGATGAACATGTCGTCACATGTTGTCGTCTATTTTTAAAGGTGTGAAGAAGAACCTCAGCAGCTTTTGTTTCTATAGCGATGGAGGGTAAAAATACATCGATCTGTCCCTAAGCAACAAGAGATCAACCAATCAGATTCTCCGACACCTCCGACAGGTGAGAGCGACATCACAACTACTGACAGCTTCTTATTTTTAGAGAATTCCACCTTTAATAAGATTATTTTTAATTTAGATGAAGCTTTTAAAATTACTGTTTATTATTATTATTATTATTATTATTATTAATAAACATTTATATTATCTTTCTGTTTATGTATATTTGTTATAATTTGTCTTTATTATTTATTAAATGTCAGATTTTTGAGCCTGTTTCACTCGTCCTGCTGGTTTTCATGTTTATTATTAGATTTAACTGCTGTCATGTTTAATAAAATAACGAAGAACTTGTTATATTAGTATTATGTTTCAGTCTCAGTGATGAAGATGATGAAGGAGTTTTTAATGTAATAATGATAAAATAAAACATGTTTCAGTTTGTGAAGTATTTTCTTTGATCTTTTGCTCCATTGAAAGAATAAAATATTTCTACATATTATTATATTTCCTGTTTCATTTATTCTTCAACATTTTTAATATTTAGTAAAATTGTAAATAAAAAGTGAAAATATAAATTATGACAACTTCACTGTTGTTTAGTCTTTAGATTAAAAAATCTAAATATTACAAATATAAAGTTGTTGTTTGTTTGTAAATATTACCTATGATGGCGTATTATGGGATGTAAAACACAACGCTGAAGAACCGTCGGCTGAAAAAAGTCTGAATATTATGAAACTACAGATAAAAAGAGAATAAATCTGCTGTTTAACAGGAAAAGTCAAAATATTACAACAAAATTAATGAAGTGTTTTTACAGAATATAAAATTACAGCTTTATTCTCATCATATTATGTTTTTATTCTGGTAAATGTTTGACTTTCTATATAAAATGTGAGGATGGATTATGAGGAATCTAAACACTAACTGTCACCACTCAGTGTGAAGACTCCGTTTCCCAGAATGCATCTGGTCAGCTGTTTGCTCGGCTCCCTGCTGACACCTGCTGGAGGAACTCACAACTGATCAATAAAAATATATCAGTGACGTTTCTGCTTCATAACCAAATGATTTATCTATCTATCTATATAATCTCATTCTATTATTATTATTATTATCTTGTTTTACTGCTTTTATCTTCATTTCATTGTAAATGTCATTAATCATTATTTTCTCTATAAAATACTTGCATTTATGCATCAACTGTCCTACAGAAATCAAGTTTATAATAATAATAAAAATAATAATAATTATTAGTGTATTCTTATTGTTATTATTATATTTCTTGGAAGTTAACACAGTTTATAGTTTTCAGGTCAAACAGCAGCGCTTCGTGTGATTGGTGGAAAAAGACATTTATTTACAAAACTTTACTGTTCCATCGATGAAAAACAGACGTCTAAGTAGAAAACATCTCAACACAAAACGTTGTTTTTTTTTTTACAGTGAAACACAGAAAAGAGACGACGTCACGACTCAAACATTCATCACCAATAATCAATAAACACCTGCAGAATCGTTATCGATGAACGCTGGTCATGTGACCACAGAAAGAAACAGCTGAGAACGTTTTAAAGAAACAAACCGCAGTTTTTCCTCCAAACACGAGTAAGAGTGTTTCATTTTCACCTTCACACACTGAAACACACACACTGGGTCTAATGGTCCCAGTTTGGGTCTAATGGTCCCAGATTGGGTTTAATGGTCCCAGTTTGGGTTTAAATGGTCCCAGTTTGGGTTTAATGGTCCCAGTTTGGGTTTAAATGGTCCCAGATTGGGTTTAATGGTCCCAGTTTGGGTTTAATGGTCCCAGTTTGGGTTTAATGGTCCCAGATTGGGTTTAAATGGTCCCAGATTGGGTTTAATGGTCCCAGTTTGGGTTTAATGGTCCCAGTTTGGGTTTAATGGTCCCAGTTTGGGTTTAAATGGTCCCGGTTTGGGTCTAATGGTCCCAGTTTGGGTTTAATGGTCCCAGTTTGGGTTTAAATGGTCCCGGTTTGGGTCTAATGGTCCCAGTTTGGGTTTAATGGTCCCAGTTTGGGTTTAAATGGTCCCGGTTTGGGTCTAATGGTCCCAGTTTGGGTTTAATGGTCCCAGTTTGGGTTTAAATGGTCCCAGTTTGGGTCTAATGGTCCCAGTTTGAGTTTAAATGGTCCCAGTTTGGGTTTAATGGTCCCAGTTTGGGTTTAAAGGTCCCAGTTTGGGTTTAAAGGTCCCAGTTTGGGTTTAATGGTCCCAGTTTGGGTTTAATGGTCCCAGTTTGGGTTTAAATGGTCCCAGTTTGGGTCTAATGGTCCCAGTTTGGGTTTAATGGTCCCAGTTTGGGTTTAAATGGTCCCAGTTTGGGTTTAAATGGTCCCAGTCATCAGAACAGCGACACTTTGTTTGTTTTTAGTTGAAAAGGTCGTATAAACGATGTTAATATGACATTCAGAGAAACAAGTGATTAATAATCAATAATCAATAATCAACAGTCATATGAAAGAAACAGCTACAGTTTTATTATTTATATTTTATTGCTAATCTCAGTAAAGATTTTATGTTTCTTTACGTCTTCATGATGATTATTATTATAATTATTATTACTATTGTTGTTGTTTCTGTTTATTTGTCACACAAACAATAAAACACATTATTATGTTTTTATCTATTTTTTGTGATGTGATTTTTGAAAACTTTGGTGAATGTTTAAAATAATAAAACCATTTTTTTTAAAGTTTGAAACATTTTGTGTCTCCAGTAAATGAAGAGTTAATTATGGAGCTGCTGTAGAGAAACATCTGAACGATTAAACAAACAAACACGTCAGCGTCTGTCAGAATAAACATCTGTTCTGCTTCTCACAGGAACAGATGTTCAGACTCTATCTGTCGCAGGAATGTGATTCAAACCTTAAAAAGGTCACAAGACTCCAAACTCCGTTGGTCTGAAGACGCTGAAGACGTCACAGTTTACATTTTAAGACGTTTTTGGACACTTTCAGACGTTATAAACGCTGCTCTCCTTCAGATTTTATCTCTATAATCACAGTTTATATGTTAAAATGTAAACAAACTCTTTCATCCAGTGTTTCTTCCACAGTGACCAGACTCATTTTTCTTTTGAATAAATCAACTTAAAGAGCAGAAAACGTGTCTAAAAGTCTCATTTACTGTTATCTGAAGCTCCTGATGAAAAACCAAGATGATGATTACATATAAACTGTCACAGCTAATTTATTTTAAATCATAAAAACACGTCTCATACGTCAGTCTCATCAGTGACATCATGAACCGAAGTTTCGATGTGACTTCTAGTTTCTGAGTTTTCTGTTATTTATTGTCTGCTTAAGAACATGAAGCTGCATTCTGTGTGTGAAAGATATTTTTAAAAACTGCGGTTTGATCCTTTAAAGGAACAACAAACAAACTGTGATCAGATCAGAGAAGAAGAAGAAGAAGGAGAAGAAGAAGAAGAAGAAGAAGAAGACGTCTTCAGACCGACAAACAGCAGATAAACGAAGCTGGAAGGAAGATCTTCCGGCTCAGATTGTCTTTAACAGGAGACGAAGCTCGACGACACAATCAAACCATCGTATGATCACATGACCACACCAAGGCACCGCTGCTTCCTCAACACGCGACACATGACCAGCAGCTCTGACTCTCTACATCACACCGACGGCAGCTTTACATTAAAGGAACGTTTCAGTGACTCTTCGTGTTCTCGGATGTTCGCTGGTGCGGAAGATCAGGATTCTCACAACTCTGCAGGTCGATTTCCATAAAGACAAACGGAATGAATCTGACAGTTTGAAGATGATCAGCAGGAAGTGAACGGTCTGACTCGCTACGATCACGCACACCTGCGCGCGGACGGCAGCCGCGGACGGAAACACGACGACGCAAACTCTCCGTCTGGCGGCGTCACTCCACCGGCACGCCGTCCACGCTCTCCTGGGAGATCTCAGAGTCCAGCGAGTAGCAGGAGCTGCCGTTGTCCTGCGTGTCCCTGTTGGCCTCCTCAGACAGCGCGGCGGCGGCGGCGCCCGCAGAGGCCCCGCCCCCTCCCCCGGGCTCCGCGGCGCCCTCGCAGAAGTGGGCGGAGGCCTGGAAGAGCTGGCTGCAGAGGCGGTTGTAGCGGTGGTAGCGGGACGGCTTGCCGGTGTGGGTGTACATGTGCTCCTGCAGCTGGCTCTTGTGGGAGAAGCGCAGGCTGCAGACGGCGCAGGCGATCTTACGTTTGCGTGAGTGCAGGACGGCGGGGGCGGGGCTGCTCCCCCCGCCTCCCCCTCCTCCCCCCCGGCTCCTCCTCAGCTCGGCGGCCAGCTGGTTGGCGAGCGCCTGGCTCTGCCGCAGCGCCTCCTCCAGACATCCTGCGTCCAGCTGCTCCTGACCCCCCGGCGGCCCCTCCTCCCCGCCGGCGTCCAGCTCGCCGCCCTGCGACAGCCCTCCCATGAGGCGGGCGGGGTCGAGGGCGTGGCTGAACAGGTGCTCCCGCAGACCCTCCGGTGAGGAGCAGCGCTCGCCGCAGCGGGGGCACAGCAGGACCAGCGCTCGCTCTTTGAACAGCAGACTCTGACTGGGACTGCTGCCCTGAGCCGGAGACGGAGACCCCGCCCCCTGACCCTCGTCCCCCTCGCCGTCCTCCGCCTCCTCGTCCTCCACCCGCTCCTGCTTGATGCGCGTCGAGATGTCCGAGTCGTCTCCGGACGCCACGGAGCAGACGTTGCGTAGCGCCGAGGCCTGGCGGTCCGACGGGACGCCCTCCAGGCCGACGGCGAGGGACAGCTGCGAGTGAGACCGCCCCCCCCGGTGCCCGTCCTCCAGGGCGCCGCGGGACACCGTGGTCGTCTTGGGGACTCCGGCAGCGTCCTTGTTGGCCAGCTGGGAGGAGATCTGGATGCCATACAGGTTGGACATGCGGACCACGTCGGTGGCGGCGTCGGCGGCGCCCTCGCCGGGTTTTCGGCACAGCTGGTAGGCGTGAAGGAACTTGATGCCTTCCTGCAGACGGCTCTGATCCACCGGCTGCTTGGGACACATGCCGGTGTACATGATGTGCAGCAGGTAGCTGAAGACGTCCGGCTGGATGTCTGTGGGCTGAATCTTTATACACTCACTGACACACACACACACACACACACACACACACACACACACACACACACACACGTCACTAGTATTACTATAGACGCTATGTTTCATTGAGTTACTGTCCAGGTGTTCGTGTTATTTTGTCCACCCTGACCTGGACTGATGGATGAAGATCATCTTGAAGTAGTTGGAGAAGGCGGCCAGAACGGCTCGGTGGGCTTTAAAGTACACGTTGCCGATGGCGACGGTGCAGTCGCACAGGAAGCCGAACTCCCTCTGAACGTTGAGCTGCTGCAGCAGGAAGAGGCTGTGAGCCGACACCTCCATGACACACTCTGAAACACACACACACACACATACACACACACACAGGGACACACACACCCTCTGCAACACACACACACACAGGAAACAGGAGAAATGGATCATAATGGACGAATCAACAACAACAATATATTTTAAGGCACCAAAACAAAAACGACCTGCTGATGACGTCATTTGTCTTTAAATACGTATAAACAGTTTCACTTCCTGTCAGGTTCAGACTGAAGCTGCAAGTCTTTCTGTTACAGCAGGAGCAGCGAGCGGGCGGAGCAGCGAGCGGGCGGAGCAGCGAGCGGCCGGAGCAGCGAGCGAGTGGAGCAGCGAGCGGGGCGGAGCAGCGAGCGGGCGGAGCAGCGAGCGGGCCGGAGCAGCGACTGGGTCGTCTGCGCGCTCACGGGACACCAGAGGAGCAGATTGTGTGTTTTTCCTGCTGACAGATGTTTGCCTCTGGAAACGAACGCTGGCATCGGTTTACATCTTTCAGAGCTTAATGTGTGACATCAGAGCAGGACGCCAACAGCTGGAGATATACTGGTTTCTAATAGGAGGGCAGTCTGCTGGTCGACTGATTGGTCGATACGCTCTCGTCCAACCAAACTCTCATTGGTCGAATAATCTCTGTGATAGTTTTATTATTTATTTATTATTATTAAGGAGAGGAGATCTACATCAGCAGCTTTACGGGATTAATCTGTTATTTCCTGCGACGGGAGCGACAGACTAACAGCGGGGATGAATTCAGAACACCCCCGCTGTTTCACAACTTTGGACTCTTCCAGTCAGACGGAGGCTGCTGGTCTGACCGGACTCAACGTTTACTGAACAACGTTCTTCTGTCACAATAACAACAAACCCCCAACAGGCCAAAAGATGTTTAATGCCAAATAACATTAAATATCTGTAGCGTAACTCTGGTTAGGAACAGATCCGGTCCTGGATCCTGGTCCTGGATCCGGGTCCTGGATCCGGTCCTGGAGGGCGAGGGCTGACTGTTGTTGCCACGGCAACAGATTCAATATGGAGATCAATTTGCGGACAAAATGTCAGAAAACAGTGAAACTGATCAGAGTGATTATTGATCGACTCAAAGATCAAAACGTCAGCTTCTGATAAATACACTGATTGATTCTGCAGCTGCTTCTGAGCTAAATGATCTATAATCAATAATAGATTTATATAATAATTGATCGCTGAATGATCAGAACTGTAATTATTTTCATTATCAATTAATCTGCTGATTATTTTATTGATTAATCAACTGATTGATTAAACATCTTGTCTGTAAAGTCTTCAGATTGTTTATTTTCAGTTTTGTGTCACATGACCAGCGAATCCTCAGACGAGATTATTTATTGATTATTGAACGTGATATCTGTCGATCAACTAATCGATTGATCGCTGCAGCTCTGATGATCATTTGATTTGATTTATAAATGAAACAAACCGAGACGACTCGCTGCTCTGGACAACAGATCAATCAGGTTATTGATTATTGATCAGCCAGATGCATTTATCATTGATCAGATGTGACTCATTATTTTCGGACATTTTACAAACAAACGACTGATTGATAAATTTAGAAAATGATCAGCAGATGATCAATAACCAGCGGTGACATCAGTAAAGATTTAATCAATTGATGACATCACTGATTAAACAAAGTGACGTCATACGGTCGCCAGCTGAGCTCCGCCCCCCTCTGACCTGAGAACAGGTGTAAAGAAACACAACGTGACCTCTGACCTCTGTGAAGGTCACCTGCAAAAACACACACACACACGTGCACAAATTTACTCACACGCGCACGCACGCAAACACACACACGCGCGCGCACACGCACGGGCGGGGGGTCTTTAGATGATGATAACCGATCTGTGATCCAGACAAACCGGAAACCGGACATCTGCGCGACCGAACAACACCACCACAGACCTGCGCGTGCACGTCGTGTCGCGCCCGCAGCCTCCTCCATCCTCTGTCTCATTCTCATTCAGCAGCACGCACGTCCTCATTCACCTACACGCACACAGGCGCGTGCGCACGCCCATCCCCCCCCTCCCCGTCTCGTCGTCTGTGTGTGTGTGTGTGAGTGTGAGTGCGTGTGTGTGTGGCGTGCACGCGCGCCGTCAGTCGGACTCTTACCGCAGAAATCTGCAGATTGTCTTCAGATTCTGGAGCCGATTTGTTGCTGCACCGATGATCTCGCAAAAAGCCGCGTCAAGTCTCGCGAGAGGAAGGTCAGAGGAGCTGATCACGTGAACCGACTGTTACCTATCAGCATGTGATCAGTGATCAATAACTGACTGATTAACACGTTTAAACTCAATGATGGGACAGAACTAAGACAAAAAAACATAAAATTTAAATTTATTTAACATGAAAATAAATATGATGAGATATATTAAATAAGCAGCAAAGTAATAACAATAATAATAACAATAATAATAATAATAATCATAATAATGTTTATTTGTTGACAATTAAATAATCTGCTCAGATTCTTGTTATGAAGAGAAAATAATATAAAAAAGTCTTAATGACGTTATAATAAAAACTTTGGTGTTAATTATCGATTATTGATTGTTTTCTTTAAACCTTCACATGAAGGATTCAGACGGTTTTTATTTAACATTTTGTCCCCCAGTTGTTTATTTTTGGTTCAGCTGATATTGTTTATTATAACAATAAGTTTCATCTGTTGCCTTTATTTCATGTAGTTTATTAATGTGATATTTTACAGTTTTTAAATTTCTTAAATGTCTTTAAATGCCTGAAGAAAATGTCTTTTGTTAATTATAATTTTTATATAAAAGCGTTTTTAATTTAGAAGGTCTTTGCGTTTTAAAGCTCATTAATTATTAAATAATAATTAAATATCAAACATTTTCAACATCGTTTGGATGATTTAAAACAAGGCGAGTTTTTAAATTGAGTTTTTTGCTCTTTTATATATATATAAAATCATAAATTAATATCAAAACAGTGATTTTCCTTATTGTAGTTTTTTCAGTGTTTGTTTTTTGTTTCTATGAAAATGAATCAGAGTGACACCTCTCTGCGTCCCTGCACTGAAAACATTTATGGTTCCTGAAAATTAGCTCAGAGTGAGACCTCCATCAGGTCGCTGCTCTCTGAGGACTCAGCCCGTCAAGGTACAAAAAATGACACGTGATACTTCCTGTTTAGGTTTTCAAACTAATATATTTGGCAGATATAAAATTTATTTTCAAAATAATTTTTTAAATTGTAATCTGTGCATATACACTATTTATTGTTATTATTATTGTATTATATTCATGATTATAGACATAATATTTTATAGATATAATTTAATCACCTCCCAATTACAATAAAATATAATTAATAAAAACTTTGTATCGTTCTTCTAGACAGAAAAATGATTTTAAACCAATCTCACTTATTTAATTTCTTCAAACTCTAACATGTTTCCAGACAGAAAACCTTAAATAAAGTGAAGAAAAAACACTGTGAGCTGATTATGAAACACAGAAATATTTATCACAGGAAAAACAAATCAATTAGCAAAAAAACCTTTAATTTAAGAAATAAAATGTAACTTTAAACACAAAACTCTGAGGAACGAGATTAAATTTGGGTCTTAAACTTTATTGAACTTTTTTTTTTTTGTCCAGATGCAGCGTGACGAGATGGTCCAACCATCTATAGCGAGTGAAACCAGAGTCACACAGTGGAGGAGGACAAACCATAAACTAGACGCAAATCGCAGAATAATCTAAAATTGGCAAGCTCAGTGAATTGTTTTTCTCCTGAACTCTACAGCGATGGAAATGCTTCGGCTTTTTGTCCAGAGTTTGTTTGTTTAGGGACTCCAGAGGTTTTATGGCTGTTTCTCCATCCTGAACCCAACATGTGACGCAATAAGACGTCTGAGAAAGAATCATAGCTGCATAAATATCTGCAGCGTCCAAAGAGAGACAGTTTATAATGTGTCTAAAAGTGGTTAAGTTGTACTTTATGCCTTTAACTGATTTTTTAAACGTGTTTCTTTAAGTTCAAATATCAGCGTTAGGAAGTTGTACCATAGTCTTAGAGAGAAACCTTTTGTCTTGTTTACATTTAGACACAGACATGTGTCTAAATCAAACCGATGTGTGATTATTTCCAATGCAACTGTCAGCTTAACTGATCTTATCATTTATGTACATATTCATGTTTCAGTAGTGGTCTTATTAATTACTTATTGTATGTTGTTATTATGATCATATAATACAATAATAAATATGGCTGTGTTCAAAGTGTCAAAGCTTATTTGGAAATAAAGGCTTAAAAAATAATAAGTGAATTAATTGTTTTTAAGTAGAGAGCAAACAAAGTTTTTCTGTTTTTCTTTCAGACTTTAAAACATTCAAGAGGTTAACTTTATTCTGAAGGTCACCATTTCTCCGGAAAACTTTTATTTTGTGTTGTCGTGATTTCCGCTGTGACGGAGCGGCAGTTTCTGCGGAAGTTGTTTCGTCCTGCAGCAGCAGCAGTAGAAGAAGAAGCAGCAGCAGCAGCAGCAGAAGAAGAAGAAGAAGAAGAAGAGGCTTCTCCTGCGTCTCCTCTGCCCGCCGGACCCTCCGCGCTCTCCGCCGCCGCCAGCAGCAGCTCCTCCGCGGGTCTCCGTCTTACGGTGAGTCGGCGGGTTCGTGCTCGGCTCTCCGGGCCCCCCGCCCGGGAAGAACCAGAAAAAATCCCCCGCGGCCTGCTGCGCTCCGTGAATGCGGGTGGCAGTGCGGGGGCGGCGGGCTGTTTGCGGGACAGATATGGCTGTTCGGCTGTCAAGTTCGCAACACGTAGAACGCGCGCTTCCGGCGAGGGTTTTCAAAATAAACGTGACGTGTTAACAAAAACAACGGTTTCTTACGAGGTTCGCCTTAAAGTAAACATCCTGTTAATCGTGTAAATGAAAACAAACTAATATTCAGTTTTCTGTCTGTTACTGAATCAATCACTGAAGCCTCCTGCTGGCCTGTTTCATCTCCTGTCAGGTGTCACAGTCTTTAGTTTGGAGGGATAAACGCACTAACATCCGGTTGGTTTGATGCTAGCAGCAGTTAGCTTGTTAGCTGTAATCTCCATTTTAGCTCGTCCGGCCTCTCCCTGCTCTCTGACGGCTCTCTGCGGGACTGACAGCCGCTGAATGCGGGAATGTCCGCGGTGGGCCTGCGGGGGGTGCGGGGAGGTTACACCTAAAACACCTCAGATACTTTACTGCAGTAAAAGTATCAATACTACAGTGTAAAAAATACTCTTTTACTAGTAAAAGTCCTACATGTGAAACCATACTACAGTAAAAGTCCATCAGTATTATGAGCATGATGTAGTTAAAGTATTGCAGTAAAAGTAGTGGTTTGGTCCCTCTGACTGATATATTATTATATATGACATCATTAGATTTAATAAGATTAATACTGAAGCATCAGTGTTAGAGCAGCATGTTACTGTTGTAGCTGCTGGAGGTGGAGCTAGTTTACACTACTTTATATACAGTTAGCTAGTTTAGTCCACTGGTTCCCAACCTAGGGGTCAGGGCCCCTCCAAAGGGTCAGCAGATAAATCTGAGGGGTCGTGAGATGATTAATGGGAGAGGAAAGAAGAAAAAACGAAGTTCTGATACAAAGTTCTAGTCCAAGATGTCTGATTTCACTTTGATCCTCCAATTACAGATTTGACAGTAGAAGGCTGACATTATGATGATCCACAATAACACAATGACAAAGTCACTCTGCTCATTTTAGGGAAAAGCTCATTGATGAGGACATAGTTGGACTATAAATTACATTTTATCTGCATAATTTATTCTTTACTGACATTTGGTGACTGCAGTTTGTCAGAGATCAGCTGTGCTTCTCTGGCCTCAGCTCTGAAGTCCAACCCCTCCCATCTGAGAGAGCTGAATCTGAGTGGAAACAAGCTGCAGGATTCAGGAGTGAAGCTGCTGTGTGCATGTTACTGTTGTAGCTGCTGGAGGTGGAGCTAGTTTACACTACTTTATATACAGTTAGCTAGTTTAGTCCACTGGTTCCCAACCTAGGGGTTGGGGCCCCTCCAAAGGGTCAGCAGATAAATCTGAGGGGTCGTGAGATGATTAAAGGGAGAGGAAAGAAGAAAAAACAAAGTTCTGATACACAAATCTGTTTTCAGTTTCTGGACTTTTTCTCTAATCTTTGATTTTTGCTGAAATATTGGATCATTTGAACATAAAATCTTGTTATATTATCCATAGTGTCAAATCTTCATCTGAAAAGTAACTAAAGCTGTCAAATAAATGTAGTGGAGTAGAAAGTACAATATTTCCCTCTGAAATGTAGAAAGTAGCATCACATGGAAATACTCAAGTAAAGTATAAGAACCTCTAAACTGGACTTCAGTAAATGTAATCAGTCTGACATCTGGGAATAATAATAATAATAATATCAGCTGTACATGTTTGATTAGAGTTGATGCAGTAAAACAAACATAAATGTTAAAGGGAAAGTTTTATAAAACTAAACTGTAAAATCTGGGACATCGCCAGGTTCCTTCATGTCTCAGAACATATTCAGAGAGGAAACATCAGTTTCTCCAAAACATAATTAATCCTCAAAGACTTCTCTAAACATCTGGATGAAAGAATGTTTGGTCCACGAAGAAGATTTATAACCTGTTTCCTGTCTGAGTAGCAGACGAACGGCTTTCTCTGTTAATCAGTTAACTGTTTGAACCTTAAAATGTCAGAAAATGGTGAGAAATGTCGATCAGTTTTTCCCAAAACTCAACTGAAAAGATTTTATTTTGTCCAAAACCCAAAAATATTCAGTTTACTGTAGAAGAAAACAATATAAACCACAAATTATTCATATTTAAGAAGCTGAAAGCAGAGAAGTTTGTCAGTTTTTCTTTAAGAAATAACTCAAAAGGATTAATTATTGATGATCAGAATAGTTGATGAGTTTTCTGTCGATCAATAACTTGACTAATCGTTGCATCAGGAAGCCGAACAGACAAACACCAACAAATAAAACACGACTTAATGAACTTTATTCAACTTTGAGCTTTTAACTTAAAATTACAATCAAATTTCCTGAACGACGTCGCTGCCGTGACGTCATCGTCATGACATCATCGCTGTGAGACGATGCAGCAGAATAATTCATTCCACTCTTCCTGGCCTCCGTAGTTTTTAAACCTTCTGTTTTAGAGAAACAGATGTTTGCTGCGTCTGAATATATTCTCATACATCATAAACTGTGTTGTGTTATTGTCTTATAAACCTTTAATATCGTTGGATTTTTTTCATCAATATGATTAAAAACATTGATAGATTGATGAGGTTCATCTGTTTGATCAAACGGGATATTTGATCAGCCAGCTTTAAAATATTTCAGTCACCACCTCGAACTTTCACGTTGCCTGTTCTGTTATAATTAGTTTGTAATGAAGCTTCTTTCATTTAATTTCATTTGTAAGGAAAACGCTCGTTCATCAACGTGTCTGTGAACGCGTCACATCCGTCCATCGGTGCTCTGAGATGTCCTGAAACCAGCGACGCGTTCAGAAAGCAGCGTAAACAGATAAATGATGATTTCTACTCATAGCAAACGCTGTCGTGTCTTTGCAGCATTCGTCTGTTCTCACAAAGAAAATCAGAGTCAGATGTAACGAAAGCTGCCAGTAACAGTTTTTTTCATTATTGATTTAATCAGGTAATTAAATCAGTGAATCTTCTTGATGTCCACCTGACCAAAGGATTCAGCTCAGTCCAGAGCTCGGAGAGTTCACAGCACATCGTCACTCTGGAGAAGCTGGAAGCAGTGAATATTTGGCATTTTTGGTTAAAAAAACAAGGAATAATTTTCCAGCAATAGATAAATTGTTGCAGCTGTGCTCAGATTAAACACCAGCAGCCTTTTTTTTTTTTATTCTCTGTAGTTTTTCTTCCTCCTCCCTTCTTCTCCTCCTTCAGATCAGTGAATAAACACCTTGCAGTCCGTCTCATTGTCACCTCGAGCCTCCAGAGCGTCAGGCCGCCTCGTCATAGATGCTTCCTGTTGACCTCCTCACTAACTCAGTAAAAACAGAAGTAACTCTGGATGCTCTTGAGGGATAAATGTCTCCAGTTCTGATTAATAAAGTTTGATAAAGCAGCAGCTAAATGAGTGAAGTGAGATCTTTTTAATTGTTCAGGCCTGATGTTGGTGAGTCATAGCAGGACTGAGAGCTGCTGTTACTGAGCACAACCAGCCAAACGTTATGAAATACACTGCGACGCAATAAAAGTCGACCACAGAGAAACCTCACAGCAGAAAGAATGCAGATGTTTTAATTTCTCTGTTCGTGTCTTCCTCTGTTGTCTGCAGGGCGATGGCGAGGCTGAGCCACAGCGATCATGTCCTCCAGCAGCTCAACAACCAGCGGGAGTGGGGATTCCTGTGCGACTGCCTCATCGCCATCGGTGACATCTACTTCAGGGCGCACAAGGCCGTCCTCGCCGCCTGCAGCTCCTACTTCAGGATGATGTTTATCCGGGACCAGCAGGGGGCGGGGCGGCTGGACCTCAGCAACATGCAGATCAGCGCCGAGTGCTTCGACCTCATCCTGCAGCTCATGTACCTCGGACGCATCGTCGTGGGGAGCTACGAGTTCGACGAGCTCAAGGCGTCCATGGCGTACCTGCAGATGTACTACATCCCTGACTCGCTGGAGGATCTCAGGGACATCAGGAGCTCCAATCTTACACCGTCCTCTTCGGCCTCCTCGTCCTCCTCGTCCAGCTCCTCCACTGGTCCCGCCGGCGGGAAAATGATGTTCGGGGTGCGCATGTACGAGCAGCAGAGGCCCGCGGCGCCAGAAGCGGAGCGTTTACCGAAAGCCGTCAGCAGCACCGCCGTACGTCCGGCTGTTCCCGCGACCACCAGCAGGCCAGTGGTGGCGGCGGAGGAGGTGGTGGTGAACACCCCTCTGATTGTGGCGCCGCCGGTTGTGGACGGAGCAGTCGACCAGCCGTGCGACTTGAGAAAGAGATCCGGAGGGAGGAGTTCGACTCTTAAAGACCGTCCTCGGTTCGGCCGCACCTACACTTGCGACGACTGCGGCTTCGTCTTCAGTTGCGAGAAGCTTTTGATTGAACACATCCTGACCTGCACCAACCGGAAGGCCTATCACCCGCCGAGAAGTAACGTCGAAGGCGACAACGACTCCAGTAAGGCTGAAAGCTCCGCCTCTGAGAGCACAGAGGAACACAGGGTCATCTGTAAAGGCGAGGAGGACTGGCCCGAAGCCAAGGTGGACTCTGACCCCACCATGAGGTCGTCGGCGGCAGGAACAGACGGCGGGCCCGGGTCCACCAGAAGCATCTCCATCAAGACGGAACCAGAAGAAAACGTGTTCCCTGAGATAGAGGTGGTCCGGGTCGGCGAGCACGCCAACAGAGACTGTAGCACACGAAAAGACTTGCTGAGGGAGAAGACGGGATCGGAGCGCGAGCCGGAGCCTGGCGTCTCAGGTTTAGAGAACAACAGTGAGCCTTTCGAGGGTCACATGTCCAGCAGTGATGATTCAGGAATCCCAGCGAAGCTCCGGAAGGTCAAAGACGAGAAGCCAGACACCGATTGTTCCCCCTGTGAACTGTGCGGTGCTTTGTTAACGGAGGAGGACAAGTCCGCCCACTACCTGTCCAATCACATGGGTCACATATGCGCCTGCGGGAGGTGCGGCCAAGTGCTGATCAAAGGTCGGCAGCTACAGGAGCACGCGGAGCGCTGCGGCGAATCCCACGGAGGCGAGTCGGACTCCCACGGGGAGGACGAGGTGTCACTGCTGGAGGAGCCGCAGGGGATGGAGGAGGGCCTGCTGGAGGCGGCCGACCTGGCCTGCCCTCACTGCGGTCTGCTGTTCCAGAACGAGAGCCTGGCGCTGGAGCACGCTTTGGCCTGTCATGACCCGGAGCTGTTTCGCCCGGTGCTGCTGGAGGAAGGCGGCGAACCGGATCACCGCCGCAAGCACTTCTGCAGCATCTGCGGTAAAGGCTTCTACCAGCGCTGCCACCTGCGGGAGCACTACACCGTCCACACCAAGGAGAAGCAGTTCACCTGCCAGACCTGCGGGAAGCAGTTCCTGCGGGAGCGCCAGCTGCGGCTGCACACTGACATGCACAAAGGCATGGCGCGGTACGTATGCCCAGTCTGCGACCAGGGAACCTTCCTCAAACACGACCACGTCCGACACATGATCTCCCACCTGTCGGCCGGGGAAACCATCTGCCAGGTGTGCTTCCAGATCTTCCCTGGGGGGGAACAGCTGGAGAAACACATGGACGTCCACCTGTACATCTGCGGCGTCTGTGGAGAGAAGTTCCGCCTCCGCAAAGACATGAGGAGCCACTATAACTCCAAGCACACCAAGAGACTATAGGAACGATCCAAACCGTCCTCTGCATTTATACTAGTTTGTTACTAAAAAAAGCCATAAATGTGAGAACAAATGTATGCACTTGAACACCAAAAAGACAACTTTTTGAACTGCACTTTTAAAGTTTATGCATAACCTAAACGGGCGTTCACACTGCGAGCAGCGGGGCTGACGATCGGTTGCTCTGTCATGACTCGTCGTGGGTTGGTCCTCTGATGTAAACTGTAAAACAGTCTCCAGCAGGTTTTGGCTTTGATAAGACAAAGCTCTAAAAAATAAACATGCATCACGTTTGACAGCTTTCAATCAGGATTCGATGAGATGTTTCCTTCCTGATGGATCTCAGATAAAAGCTGGAATCAACTTCTGTCGATGAAACAATCAAGTGTAGTAGCTAACCAGCTAAATAGCTAACTAAGATGAAGAAGATTACTTTGAATATTTATAAAGAAACTGGTATTTTATAAACATGATATTTACATTTCATGTTATTTGGATCATCAAACATAAACAGTTATCCAGAGTATGAAATGATTCTTTAAACTGTTGCCTAACTGTCCAAAAACCAAAAGAAATAAAAATTTACTCAGAGATGAAACAAGACAATGAGCAGATCCAGAACCAGTTTCCAAATTGTTAAATATAAATATTCTGTTACATAAACTGTTAATGGATAAATCGTTTCAGCGCTAGAATGTACCAAAGTCAAGTTGGCAGGTGGAAAAAACCTGACTGGATTTAACAGCACTGGACCTTTTTAATGTTTTGTTTTGGTGTTTTTCTCGACTCGCCTCCAGCCCTCAGGTCAACCGGCCTGTCGAGAAAATTCCCAGCATGCCTCTCTTTTACGTGGCTGGTTTAGCCATTGTGTTGCTCGCAGTGTGAACGCACGGTGAGACCGGCAGAGAACTCCAAAAGAAAGCGACATTGGCGTGTCATCAGAGTGCTGTTGGAAACGACGTTGCAGGAAAACAACCAAACTCTCGCTGTGGCTCCGCATCGTTTAAAGACGTCCACACTATACTGTAACTGGAGTGGTTGAAACTGAGGTTAAAGTCAACAGCGGTGCTTCGATTTGCTCCAAACAACACAACAGTTTTATCTGTGAGAAGACGCCCGGTTCACTTTTGTTTTTTTGTGTTTTTGTTTTTGTTTTTTTTGGAGTGAACTGCCTGTCGAAGTGTCTGTCAGCGTTTCAGAGGGCTGCGGTGCCTCAAGCTTTGGGTCGACGTTTTCTAGCTTTGATGTCAACTTATTTCTCAGAATACTAAAGTCTCTGAAGACGAAACATGTTGAGTTTTTAATGTTGTAGTTAGTGAGCACAGTTGGTGGAGTTAAGACTGAGTCCTGTTTTCCGATTCTTTGTTTTACAAGTTTGATAGCACACTGATTCATACTCTTCCTCTCTTCTCCTTCAGTTATTGTGCAGCTTTACATTCACCGTGTCATGACGACACGACACTCGCTGTCCAAAATGCTCTGTGATTGGTGCCTTTACTGTAACAGTGGTGCGTCTCAGTCGTTTTCCTTCCCGTCCTCTTCACAGTGATGCATAATGGGGAATGGAGAGACACAAGTAATGAACTCTGTTCCACAGATTATAAAAAATCCTGCAACAAAACACTAGAAACGGTCCGTCCGTTGGAACCAGCTCTGCACCCTCGTGCTGAACTGGACTGTGCTGTTTTTAATCTTCTGTTACACTTTGACTTCCTCTAATGCCTTATGAGTCCTATAAAGATGTTTTCCGTGTAGTTAAGCTCCTGTCATTAAGGCTGTAACTTGATAGAAAACCACACCATGTGTTCACAACTGACCCAAACCTGTTTCTAACCAACCAAACCGTTAAAAAAAAAAACAAAAAAAAAAAAAACACCCCAAACCAGTTACAAATAAGCCAACTCAAACCAGTTTAGAATCGGGAATCAGCCTGAATCAGTTCCAAACTGACCCCAACTATCATGAACAACCGTGAACATTTCAGATCCAGTCCAAACCAGTTTGAAACCAGCATAAATCACAACAAACCCAACTCCAGCGTCCTCAGAACGAATTCCAAACCAACAGTTACCCATTCAGAACCAACATAACCAGTTCAGAACTAATAACTAACAAACTGGTTACAGAGTTAACTGAACAAGTCAAAAATCGTTCTGGACAAAACCAGTTAAGTAGGACCGTTAACTAGTCTGAACCAAACTAAACCAGTTCCAAATAGATGCAAACAAGACCTGACCTAAAATTTCTGACCTACCCTAAAAAAAAACAGTCAAGAATAAAGCCTGAATAGTTAAAGGGCAGATTCTAGCAGAACCAAGTGGAACCAGTTCCAGACCAACTCAAACCAGTTCAGATCTGGTGAACTTTCAAATTGAATCAAGTGTAGAACCACAACAGTCATTTAGGATCCATCATTTGAGAACCTAATCTGATTAAAGATCGACAAAAAATAGTTTTGAATGAACAGAAATAAGTTGGGAGACAAATGCAAGCCAGTTCAGAACCAGCTGAAGCCACTTGAGAACTAACCCAAACCAGTCCCAGACCAGTTCAGAGCCAACTCAGATCCAGCACTAACCATTTCAAAACCAACTTTACCAGTCTGTCGCTAGTCTAAACCAGTTTCAAGCAAATCCAGATAGTTCAGAACCAATGTGAACCATTTTAAAATCAGCCTAAACCAGATCAGACCCAACTCAACACACACATTCAACCCAAACCCAGTACAACCAGATCAGATGCAGCCTTAGTTCCCAGCTGACCCAAACTAGTTTAGACACCAAATGTGTTGATCCACTTGACACCGTTATCAGGTTAAAAAAAAAAAACACTTGTGAACATGAACTAGTTGGAAACCAATGCAAACCAGTTCTGAACCAGTTGAAACTCTCAACAAACCCAAACTAGTTTGAAATCAGCAGAAACTATTTCAGATCCAACTCCAGTCACATCAGAACAAATTCATGGCCCAAATTCAGAACCAACGAGTTCAGAATCAACTTCACCGGTCAACACCTGCAGAGTTCAGTGTGTTTATCTGTGAAGTCGGTCGCTGTCGGTTGAATTTCAGCTGAAGTTTGTACAATTACAGACTCATAAAAACGCCTCAAAGGAGAAAAGACGTTACTTCACATGACAGTAAATGTTGCCTCGCTTGCTTTCATCCAGGATTGTTCAGACAATCAGTTTTTTTTTAAAGATGTTTCTTTACGTTGAGATTCACACTCAAAGTTTATTTGAATTAATGTGGAGAAAAACTGACTTTATTCATGAGGCAGAATCTTTCTCTAACCTCAAAAATTCAACTTCTTGTTTACTGTAAATTTAGGTTTGATGCATGTTTAACACAACCTGGGACAAACTTCAAAATCAGTTCAAAATCAAACTAAACCAGTTTAAAGCTGAATTGTAGGACTTTTGTCTCCCCCTTCTGGCAGTTACAGTCAAGCCAAATGATCCCCTGATTATCTGGTTAATCAGCTGAACTTGTTTGGCTCGACTGTAACCGTCATTTATTTGTAAAGTTCCACACTGCACTGTAAAACCGAGGCTACTTCCATACTGACAGAGGTCAACTCAAAACCAACTAAAACAAATTCAGAACCCGTCGAACCAGACCAGAGATAACTGCAGTCAACCAGCTGAACGCTTTGGAACTACCCAACCAGTTCAGTACTGACTGAAATCAGTTTATTACCCATTCAAACCAGTTTAATACTGGGCGATCCAGATGTTTTGCTTCTCTCAGAGAGGCTGTTATGACGTCCATAGTTATACAATCAGTGATTTAAACCAGTTTAAACAACCCAGAATACTTTGACGCAGACTAGACGTCACATGAGAAGCAACTCAGACAAATTCAGAACTCACTAGAATCAGTTCAGAAACAAAACTGGTTCAGTAAATGACTGAAAGCGGTGTAGTGCCCACTGCTCCAAACCCAGTTCAAACTAGTTTTTGAACCCACTCGTCCAGTTCAATACTGACCGGAACCAGTTCAGAAACCAACCACAAGAGTTCAGAACTGGTCAATACAGTTCTGAACCAACCCAGCTAGTCCATAACCGACTGAAGTTAGTTTACTACCCACCAAGATCGGTTTAATACCAACTTAAAGTGGATCAGTCTGCCAAACCAGGCAAGAACCAGTAACTGGAACCAGTTAAATAAAAAGCAGTCCAAGTGAGTTCAGAGCTGGATGGTGTTTTCAGGTCCGTGTTTGACCCGTGTCGCCTGCTTCTGCTGGACATTTAGATGTTTGGCACTAAAACCCGGACTGCAGACGGTTCAGGATCTCGTCCAGCTGGTCGATGTAAATGTCAGAATGTTTTTTATAAAGTTAAAATGTCACTTTAAATGATGTCCGCCCGTCTTACAGATGCATCCCGCTGTTTGTTTCTTTGTGTTCAGCTGTTGGTTAGTTTTAGCCTCAGAAGTTTGTTCTGAAGCAACATCTTCTTTCTTCTTCTTCATGTGTTCAGGTGGTTTTGTTGCTCTGAAGCTTTTCTCGCTGATGTTTGTGGAGTTTTGAAAGTTGATGCCCTGATCTGTTGAAATAAACACAAGCCTTAAGCTCTTAATAAACCAAGTGAATTTCTGTTTGTGAAGAAATGTCTTTTTTTGTTGTGTGTGTGTCTTTGAATGCTCTTAAAGTGAATAGTTTATATCCTACACAGTGTTTTCCTTCCTGCCTTTAGTGGAGCCCTAAAGTCCTTTTTATATTTTATTAAAGTTCTTCACAAATTGTTTTTTTTGGACTCTGAAATCCACTAACAGACTAAAATGAAAACATGAAGTGATGAATTAACTATCAGCAGCTTGTTTTGGCAAAAAAAAAAAAAAAAAAAAATTTGGTACAGATTTCAATTGTGTATGTATTCACACTTTGAACTGTTACTCTGGAGTGATAAGAACAAGGTTTTAAACTGTTTCAGCTTTACAAATATTAAATGCAACAAACTGAATCAAACATAGTCAACGGGTAAATTAAAGTTATTTGATTTGGTTTCTGAAATGTCACCAGAAACGACAAATTAACCTCCAAAATATTCAGCAAACAGAAAATCAGAAGCTGCTGTTGTTTCATTTGCTCAGAGGAGAAAAAGTAAAATAAATTTAGAGCTGGTGATAGTGATAGCTACAGTGCTAATCCATTATGATTTATCAATTGAGGACATTAACTGTCTACCAGCAGACCGTCACTGTGATTGGCTGTATCACATGATGAAGGACAATAATGTCCCACACTGCTTATTTTAAAGTTGCTTAAAGGTTTATTATCTGAGTAGTGAGAAATTATCAGCATTAAAGTGTATTTTCATTCCAAGATCACTATCAACTGTAGTTTTGAGTTACTTTTATTTAACTTGAGGATTTATAGTTGATTTATTTCAGATACTTTTCAGATCAAAATTTTAAACATTAAACAGTTAATACAACATACAGTTACAGATTAGACTATTCAAGAGTATAAATTGTAAAAATGAGCTTTATCTTTAAAACAATAAATGCATCTCTTCTGTGACTGAATCAGTATTAATATTTCAGTAATAAATATATATATATATAACACTCATTCTGCAACAAACACTTTTGTACATCAGTAAGATTTTAAACAGGACTTTTACTCATTAATAAGTATTTAGTAGTTTTTATACTGTGTTATTGCTACTTAAATATGAACACTGGAATATATTCCAGTGTTCAGCCTGCAGTTCACTGTTTGTCCACACAGTGGAGCTGTAACACACGGACTGATGTGTTTGATGTTCAGCCTGTGATGCAAAGGTAAACCAACATGAAGCCCCGCCCACCTCTAACCTTGGATTAACTTGATTGGACACTGCTGCTGTCACTCACATTGATTGACAGGTCTGTTAGACTAATAAATAAACCTGAATCTGTTCTAATGTTAAAGTTGTTTTTTTTATATTTTTTGAAACTTCATTTACAAACACAAAACCATAATTTAGATTACTTTTCATTTAAATATAACTTACATTGTCAAAATGTTACTAACTGATCATTAAAGGCTGCTAAAAGCTTCAGAAACTCAAAGTTTTGTGTAACTTTAGCAATCTGACAAGCTGACGGTCAGATCACCTCCACCTGTGGTTCATTTAACCGTCAGACTAACGCAGACTGAAAACCAGCAGCTGTTTTACCAGGACGTCATTCTGACACCTGTGCTTCTCAGTCTGTGATTTGTCAAAAGTCATTCAGTGAAAAAAACTGGTTTAGACTAAAAACATAAAAGGAAACATCATGAGAATTAAAATACCTGCTTGCTCTTCATACGTTGTTAAATTTTCTAAAGGACGAGTTCACAGTTTGTCTTCATTCATTCATTCAGGATCCCAAATGAACATTAAAGCTTTGTTTCTTGCTGTAATCATTCCTCCTGTTCATACTGACCATTAGAAGATCCTTCATAATGACCTTACAATGGAAGTGATGGAGGACTAAAATGTATTTAAAGTTGATGTGAAGCTAATATGAAGCTTCAGCGTCCAAATGAGTCAAATCCAGTAGATATCTTTCAACGTTACAGTCTTTTTAGTGGCAAAGTCCCTCTTTTTGTTTCTATACTTCCACCTGCAGCTCAACAGGGAAACACAAAGAGGAGAATTTGATGCTAAAAAGACTGTAAATGTGTCAGATATCCACTTGATATGACTAACTCAGACTGCTGAAGCTGAACAGAAGCTTCACACACACTTTAAATGTCTATCTGGACACACTGTGGATGAAGGAGATCTTTTAATATCCAGTATGAACAGGAGGAATGATTACAGCAGGAAAACCTCTTTCACTGCTCATATGGACACCTGACTGCTGGTTTAAGATACACCGGAAAAATGGAATAAATCCTGAAGGCTCCTCAGGAGTAAGAGGAGGTTGGGGGGAAGGATTCAAACCAACAACTGCACAGATTTAAAACTTCTGTTCCTACGTCAGGTGCCAACCACGCTGATGCACCTTCACAGGGACTGTTGGGCTAAAAATAAAACAGTGTTTCAGGAGATGATGGATGATCCAATCCTCCTCCTGACGGGATTAAAACGAGGAGGGCTGCAATCACCCAAAAACCTTGTTAAGCTGATGGAGCGACCTGTGCGTCCCCCCGGAGACGGCCGAAGACCCTCAGCTTCACATCACTCAACCAGAGATCTGACACCAACCTGAAACTGGATCAGATGGAAACAGATGATCCAGAAATCAGCTTCATTCGTTCTAAACATCCTTCTTTTTCTGTTATTTACTGATATGACCTGATATGAACCTTTTGTTCACAGATTAAAGTCAGCAGTCGACCAGATTAACAGTTGATGGATTACTGAATAATAAAAGTGCTGGTGACTGTTAGGACACTAAATCAGCTGATGGTTTCCTCTCTGTTAGCAGGTCTGAGTGTTGTGAAATGTTTCTGTGCTGGTGCCAAATCAATAACCTGAACATCAACACATTTTACTGCCGTGTTTATCACAGTTGAATGTCTGAACACAAACAGCTGCAAACAGTAAGGACAGATTTAACTGAGGGAACATCTGAGTAAACAGGCGTCTGCAACAGTCAGAGTTCAGAAAATGCTGAGAATTTGAACATTTTTCCGCCTGCGGATCACGTTACATCCAGAGTTTTAGCAAGAGTGTCACCGACGGCCTCATCCAACTGACTCCCCTTCAAAAAGCCTCAACTTCTCTCTAGAAACATTGAGTCAATCATTGTTTTCAACGAGTGACTCTGATCTCAGTCTCTAACTTCAGGCCCTCTAATAAATGTGCTGGTGGTCATTTAGGGAATTATTGCTCCGTTAATAAGATTTGAACGTAAATAAAGTCGATAAAGTATGCTCTCAGATTTATATGCCATGCTCTTGAATAAAGACAGGGGAAAAAGCTCCATGGTAAAAGGCCTGAACGGGACGTCTAGCGAGCCTTCACAGCATATGGTTCAATAATGCTAATGCTAGCTGGTGCTACCTGTTGCTAGACTGTTATAGTTTGACATTGTTGGCATTCTAGTAACTGAGTAAAGGGGGGTAACAAAAACCAGGTATTTTTAGCAACAAGTCGGGACATTTGCAGCCGAGTATTTTAATCCAAACTGTGATCTTTTCCTAAACTCTAACCAAGTGGTTTTTGTGCCTAAACCTAACCAGACCTGAACCACAGCTCTGTCACACCATAAAATATTATTATTCTACTGATAATAGACAACTCATGAGGTGTTGTATGACCTGTGGTATCAGTGGTTTGCAGAATCTAAAATGCTGATATGTTATTCTGGCGATTGGGTTAAAATGATCCTCTTTCAGAGAGGCAAATACAGAAATCAACAGTGAACTCTGGTTAATAATTCTTTGTTTAGTTGGACGGATCAACAGAAGATCGAAGGTGATAACAGGAAAAACATTTTGGCTGTTTGTGAGAAACAAAGTTCAACAAACTTTGGTGCTAATATTGCTCAAACAGTCCGGGGCTCAGAGGTCATGTGAGTGCTCATGAACACTCCCGACATTTGGATCAGTCCTCTACAGTCAGTGTTGTTGTCTGCGGATCAAGATGATGTCTGGTTGGCTTCTGGTGTTGGTGGTCTGCGGTCTGGTTGGGGTTCAGGCTGATATGTGGACCGAAGATGATCTGAGTTCATATCCCGAGGAAACACCAGAGACAACACTATCACCAACATCAGAACCAACACCAGTACCAGCAGATGAAGACGTGCACGTCCTCCTGCAGGAGCTGACAGCCAGACTGGAGAGACTGGAGCGTGAGTGTGAGGACAGAGGTACGTCTGCTGGACTCAGCATACTCTTTTATTTACAGGACACTTTGTCTGTCAGTGTTGGAATCTGCTGTTTAAAGTTTTATTGAAACAACATAGCAGTTACATTAAATCAAATTATAATCTCAATTATAATATCAAGAATTAGGCTAGGTCTGTATGATAATCCTGCTGTTTTAAACTTCCCATTGGGCCGTTCTCCTTGTTAAAAGTTAACAAATAACCTTCTGGCCATCATATAGAGGATAAATCCACTATAGTTCTAGGTAACAACATGACATTTCCACCACTCTCAGGACTGTATATGTTTACTCCAGTAGTGATAAAGATGTAAATATAGAAGAGTTTATTTTCCTGGTGTTAGGGTGGCTGTAAAGTTTCAGTTTGTCATATTTAATAAAAAACCTTCTGCGTCTCCCTGAAGGTAAATCTAAGGTGGCGTTCTCCGCCTCACTCGTCGCCTCTAAAGAGTTGACTCATCTCGGGCCTTTAAATACAGAAACCACGCTGGTGTTCAAGAAAGTGACGACAAACATCGGCAACGCATACGACCCTGGAACAGGTAGGACTCACCTGCTCAGGTTCAGGACATCAGCAGTCAGCTGGGAGGAAACCTGCAGGTTTAACCACATCAGGGACAACATCATTAAATACTGGTTTATCTGACAAGTTTGTTTTAGAAGGACTTCATCAGTGTGCTAAGACGTCTTTGTTTAGACAACAAAGTATAAATGTTGGAAAATAATTGCTGAAAACGTGTGAAAAGACTGAACTGAATTGTGGATTTAGACCATTAAACTGTTTTCACCATTTCTGTGTTCAGGATCTGTTGGGTCTGCCTTCAACGATTCAATGATTGTCCCTATTGTTGATCTGCAGGCATCTTCACTGTTCCCATGAAGGGACTCTACTACATCCGGTTCACCGGCTGCGTGGGACAGTCTGGGTCCCTGAACGCAGCACTGTTGAAGAACGATGAGAACATGTTCGCCATCTACAACACGGCGGGCTCCCACAGCAGCGATTCCAACGGCATGACGCTGGTCCTGGAGGAGGGGGACCAGCTGAGGGTTGTCCTCTGGCCCGGGAACAGCATCGTCGACCAGAGTCGGCTCAGCACCTTCAGCGGCTTCCTGGTCTTCCCCATGTAGATGTAGGAATGGTTTTTGAGCATCTTTACCTACTGTTGGTCTGAGATGAAGAAATAAAACCTGCCTGTGACTTCTGCTGCTAGAGGGTCTTGTTTTACTGAC
This sequence comes from Euthynnus affinis, assembly GCA_029490765.1. NCBI lineage: Eukaryota > Metazoa > Chordata > Actinopteri > Scombriformes > Scombridae > Euthynnus > Euthynnus affinis. Next base: position 29,785,719 of record CM055853.1, read on the forward strand.
TGAATGACTTTTTACAGATTTCAGCTAAAAGTGGTTCTGCTGCCTGAACCATAAAAAATGACCCCTGTAAACCATAATGCAGCGCTATAATGAAGCTGCTGTGTACAATGGCTGACAGGGGCAAACACTTCAGAAAACACAGTTTGACAACAGATGGGCAGAATTTAGAAAACACGTCAGAGAAACCACAACAGAAGTGTTTCCAGAGCACACATGAGAGTGATGAACATGTCAATAACTAATAAGCAAAAAGTTGTTAAAACAGAAATGAGGCCTCTGTCCCATCGACAACAAGATACAACCTGTCCTCTGATCTGGACTGATAACATTGTTTTCTGTGTTCAGCTGTGAGACAAGTGTGCAAATCTAAAAAGTATAACACCGAAAAGACAAACTTCATACAATATTTAATAACTTCACTCTTATGGAGATTATTCCCTATCTTTATTTAAGAGCATAATATATAAATTTGAGAGCAAATTTTATTGATTTTACGTTCAAATGTTGTAATTTGTCCCTCAAAACCCTCCCCTCGCACTCAAACAGCCTCTGCTTGCGCTCAGATTTGCTCCGCTTGTGCTCAAACTGTGTGCTCGCACTCGGATACAATGTTGCTCGCGCTCAAACTTCAACTCTTCTCCTCACACTCAAGTTTCTTCTGCGCGCTCACTAAGTTTCTGCTCACGGATTTCAATGGAGCCTGCCTCCTTGCGTTAGTCAAAGTCAAGGATCTCAAGTTAGTTTTTTTTTTTTTTTTAACATTTTTTTATGCTGCTATTACTTCCCTCCACAAACCAACGGGTGACGTCATGGAGGCTATGTCCATATCTTTCATATCTGACCATGTGTTGCATTTTTAAAATGTAATATTTAATATTATTTAAGCTGCTATTTAGTGGCGTCCAGAGCACAGAGAGGCGCCATGAACCATCAGCTGTTTGACTCCAGTTTGCTTGAAAGTCGACTTCTGTGTTTTAGTCCAAGAACATTTAGTCACATTTCTGTGTTTGATTTTCATTTTGTGGTGAAACAAGTGATTGTAAAGACTAGAGGTACAAATGAGTCACTTTAACCAGAGACTCTTCTGTTCTGATGTTATAAAATCAGATTGTTAAACCTTATCTTTTGTGAAATAATCAGCAGGAATGTGAAATAAACATTGTTTGAAGTTAACAGTGTAATAACAGCTGCAGTAATTAGACAGGATCGCCTTCTCTTCCTTCCTGTGTTCATCAAACAGGGAATTTTATCAAACATCAGTTTCCTGTCAGACATTCAGATTCAGACAGAAGCTGATGTGAGAGACGAGGAGACGAGTCCAGAAGAGACGAGTCCAGAAGAGACGAGTCCACAGGAGACGAGTCCACAGGAGACGAGTCCACAGGAGACGGACTCTGCTGGACCACCAGCCGGGTTTTAATGCCACAGACTCAGACTCAGTCTGTTCTTATTGTTTAGTTTTATATTTTATATTTCAGCTCAGAGATCGCAGCCAAGATACAGAAACATATTTAATAAACCTTCAGAGATGTTAAAGGACTCTTCTGTCCTGCTGGAATAGAAAAATCTGTTTGTGTTTCTTGACCAAAACAAAGATGGCAGCCACAGAAATTCAGGAACACACTTTGAAAAACTGCTCAAAATTGTCTTTCTTTAAACCTTTAAGGTCAAATTCATGATTTTCACTCTTATTTGGGGTTAATAAGTGATGATAACATAATAAAGTGTATAAAACCCTTAACTATGTTATCATCAGTGTGTTGATTGGTTTGTTTTTAAAGGATAAAAACCAGTAAATGATGATTTTTAAGGTTATTTTATAAAAATGAGAAGATCTGGCTGGAAAGGAAAGTTATTTTTTCAAATGTTCCTTTAAACAATCAGAATATTTGAAGTTTTGCGTTTGTTTCTCTGAACTAAAGCAGCTCTGATCTCATGTTTAACACACAAGAAATAAAATACAAAACATCCAGTTTATTAAAGAAATGTGTGTTTTATTTTTGTGTCTTTTCTGAGGGGGTTGAAGACTTCAGACTTCAGGATTTCTAAAATCTTATAAACTTCATAATGAGAAACACTCAAATACTTAAATGAACACAAATATCACTCACATGGACTAAATAAAGAAGTTGAATACTGATCTGCAGTGAGAAGTGATAATTATGACATTTAGTGAGTAAAATGCAATAAAATAAATCTTAAATTTCATCAGAATAACAAACATCCAGAACAACAAAGATATATTAAGAAAACAGTCACTAGTATTCCGGTAATAATCCGTTACTTTTCCTGAGAAACGATGTCCACACTGTCACTGAGCTCCTCCGTCCCGGACCCGGAGGAGTCCGCCTCCTTCCACCCGACATCAGCCTCCAGGTCCCGGCCCGCCGCGGCCCGGTGGGTCGGCAGGTTGGACGGATCCTCCGCGGTCACAACGGGCGGTTTGGCGGTGGTCAGAGCCGAGGAGGTGAAGCCCTGCCCGGCCTGACGCGGGTCCGCAGGTACGGCAGAGACCTCCAGAGACCCGGATCTGTCACCAGCTTCACTGGTGTTTATTAAAGTATTACTGACATTTTCATAGATTTCACTAGAATCATTATTGCTGACTTTGTTTTGCATATTTATAGTTTTATTATAACAAGAATCACATTTACACGTTTTCTGATTATTTCTGTGACGAGCTGTGCTGTAGGGGTCCCCGGTGGTCCCGGTCCCGGTAGTGGGTCTCCAGATGAGGCTGTAGTAAACCGCCAGGATGACGGCCGCCAGAGACACGGACAGGACGTACGCCACCACGGTGGCCAGTCTCACCCACTTCTTGTTGGACTTGGCCACCCATTTCGCCTTCTTCTCCCCGGTGTAAGTGGCCGGTTTGCCCCGCTCCGCCGGGCCGAACCCGGGGGTCCAGTTCCGCGGGTCCCGCATGGTGGTCCGGCTGCAGGAGGCGGTGTGTGAGAGTCAGTCCGAGCCGAGGAGGAGCGTCTGCAGGCCGGCAGGGATCCGTCAGCCTCCCGCTCCCTCCATCACCCTGATGTGGACCCGCATCTGGACTCATCTGGTTTATATAGCCCCACCAGTCTACAGGACTGGAAGCTACCCACCTGTGTATGCCTTCAAAATAAAAGCACGACAAAAACTAGACAGTATTTGAAGTTGCCGTTTCCTGTTTCCAGCCTCAGCTTGACAGTGTGACGTAATCTGGACAAAGTGACGTCAGTGTGCATTTTATGAATTAGGTATTTATTACTGTGTCTTGTAAACACCTGCACACCTGCAGGTGTTTACAAGACACCATGAAATCACACAAACCAGGACCAGAGTACAACAGAAGAAACTTTCACCTTCAGATATAAACCATCGTTAAGTAGTGAAGATATTCTAACTCACAGTCAGAAGCTCACCTTATAATACCGAACAGTCTCTGGAAACACTAACTAAATCATCTATATTGTCTTCTTTTCCAAGATTTTGAGATGAAGTTTGCAAACTTAAATACTTCAAAATTAAACAGCCGTTCTAGTTTTTGCTCATCTGAACATTGAAATATTTCAGGGTTCAATCGAGCAGTTTGATGAAACAGGAACTCTCTAAAGTCCTCATAATTTGTAGAGTATAACAGGAATGATTGTACAAATTATGATTTATTGTGTTATCATGACTTTTAAACAGAAGACGACCTGCAGCCTCGTCAGCAGAAGTGAACATCCACATTTTTTATTTATTTTTCTATTAGAAATATCCTGATAAAATGTGGACAGATTTAAATATTTAAGTAAATGGTTAAATAAATATATCATGATACTGTTTCACCATGACAGAGGAAGCTGCTACAACTTTACTGTAACTGCTGCAGTCATGTTTGATCACTGAACACGTCTCCATGACGATATTCCATCAGTGATGCAAACTGGCTGAACAGCAGCAGGTAACATAGTGGCCACAGGAAGTGATGATTATTACCATTATTATATTTCATATGTATATACATGTATATTTTTAATTCTATTATTATTATAAATGAAGAAGAAACAACAAAACTTCTTGGTGCTCAGCAGTGATTTTATTTCTCTACAGATTAACAGACATTAATTATTATTTTTTTAATAATGCAGCTTCTCCAAACTGGTGGAACAACTGAAGGAAAAAGCTGAATAATGTTTGAGATTCACTCTGAAGGATTCAGTTTAAAACATCTGATCACAGGAATTTAATGTTTGAACTTTTGAATGCTGTCTGTGATGCAAAGGATCAGTCTGAAGTATTATATGACTCACAAACATCATTAAATATTAAAAATATTATAACATTTCCATGTTTTAGCACTTTAACTCCTCTTAAGTTAAAAGGATCCTGTGGAGATTTTTACTGTATCTGCTCAGAGGAAGAAGATCAGCTTTGATACACACATGATATTTATTAGATCACTTCATTGTCGGTTCGGATCCAAACATGAGATTTGTTGACAAGAACAGAAATATAGAAAATCACCAGAATTATTGTTTATATTAACTTCCTTGTCTGTTTTATGGCACATTAGCGCCCTCTGCAGCGCCGCTAGTGGTCAAAAACTCCACAGCGACCCTTTAAAAATAATCTCCATAATTTAGTTTGAGACATCCTGAATCTCAAAATCTCCTTTTCCCTCATTGTTAATGTTTTGTAATCTGTCTGGATTAAAACAGAGTGCATCTCTAAAGAACATTTGTTGTCTTCAAATTTAAATGACTATTGATTAATAATTAACACTTAAATTATTGTTAATAGTGTTGAAAAAGCTGTTGCTGCATGCAGGTTCCAATCATCCCTCCAATCAGCAGGAACAGGAACACCTGTCAATCAAAACAGATTCATGAACTCAGTGATGAGAAGAGACAGAAAACATCCACAAATATACAGACGTTACTTTCATAAAGCTGCATCGATAAACCAGACTGAGACTGGACTGAAAAGTCTGAACCTGAACGTCTGAAACAGATTTAACCCGTCTGATAGTTGTTGAGATATTTCAGTCTGAATCAACACATTGGATGAATATTCCTAAATATATCTTTGTTGTTGGGTAAAAACCTCATAACTTTTTTGTTGAGGATATCTCTGCAGTGACTCCTTTAAACTTTCTGCGTTCTGCTCTGTGGTGCATCATGTTGGACTGAATATTAATCAACACACCTGTGATGTTGACGTTCTGGGATCTCCTCACTCATCCAGGCCCTTCTTGGACGATCCGTCCCTGGTCTTCGCTCTCAGCTTGTTCACCTGCGACTCGGCGATGTCGGCCCTCTCCTCAGCCTCATCCAGCTCGTGCTGCATCTTGCGGAGTTTGGCGATGTTGGTGTTTGCTGACTCCTCGGCCTCCTCAGCCGCGTGCTTGTAGGACTTGACCTTCAGCTGCAGTTTGTCCACCAGATCCTGGAGACGAGCCATGTTCTTGCGGTCTTCCTCGGTCTGGTAGGTGAGCTCTTTGATGCGACGTTCATACTTGCGAACTCCTTTGATGGACTCTGTTCCTCTCCTCTGCTCCGCCTCCAGCTCGTTCTCCAGCTCTTTGATGCGAGACTCCAGTTTCTGGAGCTGCTTCTTGCCACCCTTCATGGCGATCTGCTCAGCCTCATCCAGGCGGTGCTGCAGGTCTTTGATGGTCTGCTCCATGTTCTTCTTCATGCGCTCGAGATGGGCACAGGTGTCTTGTTCTTTCTTCAACTCTTCAGCCATCATGGCTGCATCAGTGATGGCCTTCTTTGCCTTGTCATCAGCATTGCGGTTCTCCTGAATGGCCTCCTCCATCTCATTCTGCAGGTGGAGAAGGTCTGCTTCTTGCTTCTTCTTCTGATTGATCAGGGCGGTGTTCTGGGAGTGCAGGAGCTGCATGCGCTCTGTTGCGTCAGTCAGTTCCTGTTCAGCCAGCTTCCGACTTCTATCCGTCTGCTCAAGGGCGCCTCTCACTTCCTCCAGCTCTGCCTGGATCAGGTTGTTTCGGCGCTCCAGGAGAGCTATGTTCTCTCTCAGGTCATCGTTGCCGTGCTGAGCATCATCCAGCAGCAGCTGAGTGTCCTTCAGGAATGCCTGGAGGCTCTTCAGCTGTTTCTGGGTGTCAGCTGCCTGCCTGTTAGCTTGGCTGAGCTGAATCTCCATCTCATTGAGGTCACCTTCCATCTTCTTCTTTACTCTCAGGGCTTCATTGCGGCTTCTGGTCTCAGATTCCAGGGAGGACTGAAGTGACTCAAGCATCCGTTGGTAGTTTCTTTTGGCCTGCTCCATTTCCTCGTCTTTCTCCGCCAGCTTTCGCTCTATGTCGGCCTTCACTTGGTTGAACTCCAGCTGAGCTCGGAGGATCTTACTCTCTTCGTGCTCCAGGGAACCTTCAGCCTCCTCCAGTGCTGACTGGAGCTCGATCTTTTCTTGTTCAAGCTGCTTCCGAATCTTCTCCAGTTCATGAGCGCTCCTGCCGCCCTCCCCAAGCTGGTCAGTGAGGTCTGAGACCTCCTCTTGCAGGTTCTTGTTCTCTCTCTTCATTGTCTCCAGTTGATCCAGACATTCTTCATAGGCATTCCTCAGTTTGAAGAGTTCAGTGCTCAGAGATCGAGCCTCCTTCTGGGACGCCTCCAGCTCACATTGTGACTCCTCAAACTTTTGCTTCCACTCTGCCAGGACTTTATCAAATGCTCTTTGCTTTTTATCCAGTGATGCAGAGGCTGCATTGGATCTCTCGAGATCCAGCATCAGGTCTTCGATCTCACTCTGGAGGCGGTGTTTGGTCTTCTCGAGGGATGAACACTTTGCATTCACTACCTCAATGGCCTCCTCCGCCTCCTGCAGTCTCTGAACCAGCTTCTTCTTTGCCTCTTCAAGCTCCTCTGTTCTCTGGATTCCATCGGTTTCATATTTGGTCCTCCATGCTGAGACCTCGGTGTTGGATTTGGACAGAGCTCTCTGCAGCTCGGCCTTGGCTTCCTGCTCCTCTTCAAACTGCTCTCGGAGCAGATCACAGTCGTGACGAGCAGACTGCACAGCGTGGGCGAGGGCATTCTTTGCCTTGATTTCCTCTTCCATTTGTCTGCGCAGATCTTCGACCTGCTGGTTGTATGAGTTCTTCCCTCTGGTTAGCTGCGATATCAGACACTCCTTCTCCTCCAGCTGCCGGCCGAACTCACCATTCTCAGTGAGCAGCTTGGCCCTCTGGGTAGTCATATCATTGATGGACCGTTGAGCCTCCTCATATTTACTCTTGTACTCATTCATGTTGTCTTCCATTGTTCTGCATATCTTCTCAGTGTTTGACTTGTTCTTCACCACACTCTCCATATTAGAAGATAAGTCATCCAGCTCCAGCTTCAGCTCACTCTTTTCCTTCTCCAGCTTCTGCTTCACACGCTGCAGGTTGTCAATCTGTTCGCCCAGTTCAGCGACGCTGTCAGCATGTTTCTTCCTCAGGGAGGCAGCGGTGGACTCATGTTGGAGGGTGGATTCCTCCAGCTCTCTGCGCAGCTTCTGATATTCAGCATCTCTCTTCTTATTCAGCTCCACCTGAGCTGACGTGGCTCCACCTGCCTCTTCCAGGCGCTCACTGATGTCTTCCAGCTCACGTGAAAGATCGGAGCGCTGCTTCTCAACTTTAGCTCGGACTGCACGCTCAGCATCCAGCTCCTCCTCCAGCTCTTCAATCCTTGCCTGGTTTTCTTTCAGCTTCTTTTGAAGCTGAACCGAAGCGACCTGCTCGTCTTCCAGTCTTGAATTTATTTGGGTGGCCTCAAAGTCTTTTTTCTTGAGTTTTTCCTCCAGCTGCTGCTTGTCATTTTCTAAATCCATCAAACTCTCCTGGGTCAGTTTCAGGTCCCCCTCGAGCTTTCTCTTTGAGCGCTCCAGGTCCATCCGGACTTTCTTTTCTTGCTCCAACGAGCCCTCCAGGTCATCCACCTGCTGTTCCAGCTTAGCTTTGGCTTTGGTCAAACTGTTAGCTTTGTCTTCTTCACTCTGAAGGTCATCCAGTGTCTGCTGGTGAGCCTCCTGCAGTGCCTTTTTCTCTTTGGTCAGCTTCATGATGTTCTCATCCTGTGAAGCCATCTCCTCCATGAGGTTTTTCACTTTGTTCTCTGTGGCATGTTTCTCTTTCTCAACCTTGGCCAATGTCAGCTCAAGGTCATCTATATCTTTCTTTAATTCGGAGCACTCATCTTCAAGCTTCCGTTTCTTGGCTGTGAGGTCAGCATTCAGCTCCTCTTCATCCTCCAGTCTTTCTGTCAACTCTTTCAGCTTGGCCTCCTGTTGAATCTTGCTCTTTATGAGTTGTTCACAGCGTTCCTCAGCATCTGTTAACGTGTCCTGTTCAGACTGAATTTGCAGAATCATATCGTTCTTCTCTTGGAGAAGAGTCACAATTTTCTCCTCTAGTTCCTTTCGTCTTGCTTCAGATTTCTCCAGAGCTTCCTTCAGCTTGTTGAACTCATCTTTTATGTTAGCCATCTCCTTCTCGGACTCAGCACTCCTCAGCAGGGGTTTGATCTTGAAGAATAGTTTCATCCAGGGCCAGTTCTTTACTCCCAGGAAAGAGCGAAGGTTCCACTGGACGACCATCAGAGCATCTCTGCGTTCCACGAGCTTAGCAAATTGTGCCCTCATGAGGATCGCCCGGGCATTGGCCTGGATCCTGGTGATGATTCGAGACAGTTGCTCATCTCGCATCTCCTCCAGTGTCCCCAGTAGGCCTGCTTTAAAGAAGACCTTGGTGTGGCCAAACTTGTATTGCGTGTGGTCAATGTCCAGAGATCCCAGCAACTTCTCAGCACTTTTTTTGCAGTCAATAAACTGACCCTCAGGGATGGCAGAGGCATTCAGGATTCTGTACCGCTGTTTGAAGTCTCCATAGAGCACCCTGTTCGGGAAACCCTTCCTGCAGATTCGGATGCCTTCCAGGACACCGTTACAGCGTAACTGGTGCATCACCAGACAATTGTCCATGGCTCCTGGAGTTTTACTCTCATTAGGAATCAGACAACGGACAAAGTGGGGATGTGTAGTCTTCAGGTTGTTCATCAGCTTGGTCAGGTTCTCTCTGTGAAGTGCAGACACTGTCTGAAATGAGGAGCCTTTCTTCTTGGCTCCTTTGCCTCCCTTATCACCACTGTCAGCTCCTGCGTAGCTTGAAAACAGCAGACTGAGGAGCTTAAGAGAGGATTTCTGATAAAGACCGACCACAGTTTCATTCAGGGGATCTTTGTTTTTGACCAGCCAGCCGCCAATGTTGTAGTCCACAGTGCCAGCGTAGTGAACCAGGGCAAAATGAGCCTCTGCTTTCCCCTTCGCTGGCCTTGGCTTCTCAAACATTTTGTTCTTGCCCAGATGATTATCATAGAGCTTGGACTTGAAGGTCTGGTCACTGGCTTTGGGAAACATGCATTCTTCCTCCAGAATTGACATAATTCCCAAAGGTTTCTCAATGAGATCAATGCAAGCTTGCAAGTCCATCCCGAAGTCAATGAACTCCCAGTCGATGCCCTCTTTCTTGTACTCTTCTTGCTCCAGAACGAACATGTGATGATTGAAAAACTGTTGCAGTTTCTCGTTGGTGTAGTTAATGCACAACTGCTCGAAGGTGTTGAAATCAAAGATCTCAAATCCAGCAATATCCAGAACTCCTATGAAGTACTGCCGGTGCTGTTTGGTGTCCAGGGACTGGTTGATTCTTACCACCATCCAGTTAAACATCTTTTCATACACGGACTTAGCCAGAGCCCCGATGGAGTAGTAGACTTGGTCCACACTCTGGCCTTTGGTGACATATTCGTTTCCTACCTTGACTCTGGGATGGCACAGCCCTTTGATGAGGTCAGCGGAGTTCAGCCCCATCAGGTAAGCTGATTTATCAGCAGCCTCTGTCCCATCAGGTTCTGCCTGCTCCTCACGCTGCTTCTGCTTGAACTTCATGTTGCCGTAGTGCATGATGGCGCCGGTCAGTTTATAGACACCCATCTTCTCCTCCGAAGTGAAGCCGAGCACGTCGAAGGCACTATCAGTGGCCATCAGCTCCTCTGAGTCATTGATGGAGGTGACCGTTACCTCTCCTTGGGAGATGTAGGAGTAGTCGTATGGGTTATTCGTGATCAACAGCATGTCAAGCAGCTCTGGCTTCTGATTGGACAGGATCTGGTAGAAGATGTGGTAGTCCCTCTCAGCCTTGAGCTGAAAGGTGACACGAGACTTCTCCAGCAGGTACGTTTCGATGTCAGCAGATGACAGCTTTCCGCTGGTGCCGAAGTGAATTCGGATGAATTTTCCAAAACGGGACGAGTTGTCATTTCTTAATGTTTTGGCGTTTCCAAAGGCCTCCAGCGCCGGGTTCGCCTGGATGATTTGATCCTCCAGAGTTCCCTTGCTGGCGTCTCTTTTGCTTGCACCGACGGCAGCGATGCTGGCAAAGTACTGGATGACTCTCTTGGTGTTCACAGTCTTCCCAGCGCCGGATTCTCCAGTGATGAGGACAGACTGGTTTTCCCTATCAGTCAGCATGTACTGGTAGGCGTTATCAGAGATGGAGAAGATGTGAGGGGGAGCTTCGGATCTCTTCTTCCCCCTGTAGGCTGCCACCACCTCGGCGTCATACACAGGAAGCCACTTGTAGGGGTTGACAGTGACACAGAAGAGCCCAGAGTAGGTGTAGATCATCCAGGCAGCGTAACGCTCTTTGAGGTTAAACAGCACAGCCGGCTCGTGGAGAAAAGTGAACATCGCCATGTCTTCAATTTTATCAAATTTGGGCGGGTTCTGTTGGTGGACATCTGTGTCCTTCACAGTTACCGTTGTTCCATCTTCCTTCTTCACAGTCACCTTCCCTCCATCTCTACTCTGGACTTGTCCCTTCATATACTCAACCTTATCATCGACTACGAAGCATTCAATTTTGATATCAAAAGGTCTGGTCTGAGCCTCCAGGCGCTCCCTGTCCGACTTTCTCAGGAAAGGAGCAGCCTTCCCAAACTCGGCCATCAGAGCGTCACCCATGGTTGAGCGCTGAGTTCCTCAGCAGTCAGAAGAGAGATCCGGCTGAAAGAAAGAGTCTTTTTCCTGCTGATGTAGAACTGCAGACTGTCCACAGCAGGCGGACGATTATAAAGACTCCCAGTGGACCAAATTAGGAGATAACTGCTGAAAAGAAAAAAAAACTGTACGCTAAATTTGTCCCGGGATGTGGACGCACCACCAGGGCAAATTCTGGACCTTTGGCTGTTAGAGTCCATTTTAGGAAAAGCAGAGTTTCACTGCTTATCTGCCTGCTGATAGAGATTCCTGACACCTCTCCATTTAGACTCTCCTCATGTGCTTATACTCTGTTTCTTCCACAGTGTAATCACTCACCTGCAGCTGTTTGAGACCCATTTAAAACCTTTTAAAAGTTAAACATTATTTGTTACTAATTTTGAGGTCATTTAAAACGTTTCATATTCAATTCTTGTTGGTGCAGAAAAACTTCAACAATCATGCTTCAATGGTCCATTTATTGGGATTACTTTTAAACAAATGCAAATATAATTAGTAATATTTGTGTGCAGATTAATGGCAGTAATAGTATCATTACTCTCCACTGTCTTCATCCAAACCAGATATTTAGTCTGAATTTATTTCCTTTAAACAAGCAAATGAAAGAATGAAAACAATATTTAACCTGTTTCTAAAATACAATGAATTCCTGACATAAAGGGCTTTTTATCTTACAGCATAAAGTTAAACAGAGATTGAATCACTCATACAGACATATTATTTTGTGGATACGTGTCTCTTATTCCTTTTGTGTTTCTGTCCTTTGTTGACTTTTTTATTTAAATTCAAACTTAATTTCTGATCTGTTTTTATTTCTTTGTGTCCTTTTGATTTAATGTTACATACAATATACAGCATATATTCATACGTGCAACAAACTCACCTTTCATAATTAACTGTGGTGCTTGATGATGATTTTATTTAACACACATATTTATATCTTTTTTTATATTGTAAATGAATTATTCTCCAGCAGCAGCTCCAAACTTTACTCAACTCCTCACAATTTTTTTTAAGTTTCTAGTGTTTTAAAAAATAAGTTTTCAAAAATATCACAAACATGTTGATGTGAACTTTAGGTCACAGTTGAGCGATGCAGCAGACAGGTGGAATATTGAGAAGATGGCGTCTGTGGTTTGAATATTTTAGACTATGATATGAAGAGTGTCGCCTGACTGACTGAAGTGTTTTTGTCTCTTTATCTGAACTCATCAGCTCTCAGCCTCCAAACCGAGAGCAGACACTCGACATCTGAGCTGGTATCTCATGTGGTTCAGACTCCAGGTGATTTATACTCACATTAATGTTCATCCGCTTTATTATCTACAAGCATAAGTTTTAATTTATTTTGTACTTTACAGTGGAGCAGATTATTGACGTCTTCTGTCTGACAGGAGATGTTTGTGGTGGTTTATTCTTGAACTGAACTGCAGGTACAGAGAATGTTTATTTTATTTTACTGACACCAAAAACAACAAATATTATCATTTTAATGGAGCTGAGATAACAGGAACTGTGTCTAAATGTCTATGAAACAGGAAACAGGACAAACACAAACAGAGCTGAAATTACATTAATTGGAAATTATTTTGATAAGTGATAAATCTTTAAATACTTTTTCAAGCAAAGTTCCAAACTTTCTCTTTTTCCAGCTTCTGTTATGATGATTTGCTGCTTTTGTACTTTATATGAAAATGAACTGAATGTATAAATAAATAAAAGTAGTTATTTAAAAATATTACATTGTGCTTTAATATGTTATGATTTCAGTATTTTTATAGAACAAACTACACATCGATATACCAATAAAATAATTATCAGTTGTGGATGTAAAGACAGAAATTCAGCATCACAGTGGAGATAAATTATTTGAATGTGTTTCAGGCTTCAGTTTGGTTTCGTCTGTTTTATGTTTCTGGTGTGATTTTGTTAGTTTTCTTGGTGAATATGTGAAAAAGCTGCTAATGTGTAAATTGTTTTATGACAAAATAAAACTAAAACAAAAGTACGCTGATGTTTATCCGGACCAAAACAAACAAAGTCATTTTTCTTCTTTAAGACATTTTTGTAAACAGAAACCAGCAGAGGAGCCTGATAACGATTATTGATCGACTGATAAAGATTCATTTTACAGTAATTTCTTTGGAAGTTTCCTGAAAATATCATTTGGGAATAAAATGGAAAAAAAAACACAGAAGAAGAGAAGAAATGACAAAATAATGAACTCAGACAACAGAAGAGTTCAGCAGAGTTGATGTTGTTAAAGAACTGATGAAACAGAAAACTGCTCATTCTGACTTTCTGATTTTAAAATGTTAAGATTTAACTTTTAATCAAAAGGGTTGAAAAACAGTAATCTTCTTATTGTTTCCACTATCTTCAGGCTTGTGTACAGTAATGGATAATCCTAGTCAGAGATTAAACCTGTTTATAAGTAAACATTCATCTATCATTGGAGATTTGAGTCTCCTTAATTAAAAATAACACAGTTTATGTTCAGCTGAAGAAATAAGTCAAGTCCAGAATGTTTCTGCACATTTACAGTTAAACATCTTCATACCAAAACCACCAACCAGTGACTCCCAGAACAACCTATATGACTGGTTTCAGCGCCCTCTAGAGGACAGTTGGAGGGCTTTAGCACAAAAACCACCAGACTGGGATTAAAACACACAGTCGCCTCCTGCAGCAGAGGCCGCTATCTAACTTAATATGTAAAATGTTTTATTTCTTGAGTTTTAAACGTTGGTCTCGTTCCAAAGAAACAGAAATGTAACTTAAATGTCTTTTTAGAAAGTCTGAAGATTGTGAAAAGTTGACTTTTAATATAAATAAAACATCTGAATAAAACATATTTTCTTTATTGTTTTTGAGCAAAGAAACTAAGAAATGTCAAAAAAGAAAAATCCCTATTTTTTTTGTTGAGGCTGTTACAGAAATGAAGTGTTGATATGTTTGCTGTAATTTAGATGAACTGAGCCTTTAAGTGTTCATGTCTTCAGTTTTTCAGTTGAATTCTATGTATTTAGTTTGAAACCAATCGCTTGTTTCTGTCGCTTTAAATCGGGGTTGAGCTGCATGTCCAGACTCTGTTCACACTGACGCTCACTAAAATAGCAGCTGATTATCTTCATGTTATCTGAGAGCAGACGACACAGTGCGCTGCTCGTCCTGATAAACAGACACAGAGACACAAAGTTACATCAGTTCAGACTAATAAGAACGAAGACAGCAAAAACTCCTGAATAGTTACAGAAAATAAGAACTCAGATACTTTACTGCAGTAAAAGCACAAATGACAAAGTCACTCTGCTCATTTTAGGGAAAAGCTCATTGATGAGGACATAGTTGGACTATAAATTACATTTTATCTGCATAATTTATTCTTTACTGACATTTGGTGACTGCAGTTTGTCAGAGATCAGCTGTGCTTCTCTGGCCTCAGCTCTGAAGTCCAACCCCTCCCATCTGAGAGAGCTGGATCTGAGTGGAAACAAGCTGCAGGATTCAGGAGTGAAGCTGCTGTGTGCATGTTACTGTTGTAGCTGCTGGAGGTGGAGCTAGTTTACACTACTTTATATACAGTTAGCTAGTTTAGTCCACTGGTTCACAACCTAGGGGTCGGGGCCCTCCAAAGGGTCAGCAGATAAATCTGAGGGTTCGTGAGATGATTATTTTACAGATTTTAAAACCTGATTCAGAAATACAATCTGATATAAAAAGAGAGAAACAAGTGTTAACATTTTAAAATCCCTTCAGTTTTATTAACATTTTATAAAAAGACAAAATAAAAACATGTAACTCACGTGTGCAAAGTCACATTCTGAGTGAAAATGTGCAAAAATAAATCTTTTACTTTATAAAAGGGTCAACGAGGAAAAGTCCAACATCATCATCATCATCATCATCATCAACAACAACAACACAGGAGCATCATGGGAAAATAATCTGTGTCTCCTTTTCACAACGAAAACATGCAAACAGGGAACAAACACTGATGATGTCATTATTCTATAGCTGTTAAAGATAAAGCAAAAAAGTTGTTTATTTCCACTTTAAGTCATTTTTAAAGTAAAAACTCCACAGTTCCAGTTTCTCAGATCGTTTGTTTTCTGTCTTTATAAAGTGAACATGTTTAGTTTCAGACTGTTTGAAGACGCCTCTCTCTGCTTTATGAAGCTCTGACAGACAAACTAAAGCCTCCTGACCAGATACTAAATATACTGGTATATACTGGTTGTACTGGTTTTATAATCACATGTTTTTAACACTAAAAGTTTGAATCTTTTTTAACAGAATTCATAAATAAACAGTCCAGGATTTTTTTCTCCAGTTTAATTTATGAACTGAAATGTTTTTTATTAATACATTTAGTAAAATGAAATGTCAGAATAATAAAAATAAAAACCTCCAACCTGTCAAACAGGAAGCAGCATAAACGTTCACCTGAACAGGTGAACCGACAGGAAGTGATGAACAAAACTGTCAAAATAAGATGCAGGAAGTGAAAATGCAGGTGAATGTTCTCTGATCACTTCCTCCCCTCTATGACATCACTTCCTCTTCTCTGTGACATCAGCAGCTTCAGGTGATAACGCCTCAACATTGGTCAGCAAGTGGTCTCAGGTGTTTTCAGGTGTGTTCAGGTGGTCTCACCTGATCTCAGGTGGTGTCACATGGTCTCCGGTGGTCTCAGGCATTCAGCAGAGTGACATGCGTTTGCGGTATTGCTCCACCAGCGGCACCAGGCAGCGCGGCGAGTCAGCCTGCAGCAGGAACGGGTGCTCCAGCAGGTCGGCGGCGCTGCGGCGCTGCTGCGTGTCGCGGGTCAGCATGCAGCCCAGGAAGTCCTTCAGAACCGGAGACACCTGAACGCAGAGAGTGTGACATCATCAACCCCAACACAGCTGAGTGTGACATCATCAACCCCAACACAGCTGAGTGTGACATCACTTTGGTTTTACATCTTATTGTTTGTTTTAATAATATAACTGTATTTTCTGTAAACTCTTAGATGGTCATCTGGTCACATGACTGAACCGGTTTGTGACAAACGGAGACTCGTTGGTTCATGAAGCGAAACCGAGTGTGTTTGTTATTCAGCCAGTAAAACAGCAACTTCCTGTTTGTTTACATTACAGTTAGATACTTTAAGGAGATGAAAGCAGCATTTGTCCCCAATTTATCTGCAAAACTATTTGTTTAGAACAATATATCTATATATATATTTATATATCTCTAAATATATCTATATATCTAGGCTACATACAGTACTGTGCAAAAGTTTAAGGCACTAAAAGAAACATAATAAAGTAAATAATTATTTTCTGTGAGCAGCTTTGCCTTTAAAACATCAGCAGGTTCAATTTAACACAGTTTTCATGTAAACTTACAGGAACGTTGTTGTTGTAAAACCATCCTGGAGAAAGAACGTTCTTATGTGGATTTATTATTTATTATTTATAATTTAGACCATCTCAGGTGCTTCTTCATGTTAATCTCAAACCATCTGTTGCAGGACTCATCGTTCTTGTTGCTGAAAAAGCTTCTTTATGACTCCAGCTGTTCGGGGTCATTGATGAATCTAAACATCTAAAGTGCCTAAATCGTTTGCACAGTGCTGTATATCTGCAGTATATCTACATATTTATGTATATCTATATGTAGTTGTGATGTTTTGGGTCAGAAAGACAATAGAAGACCAACCCTCTGGATGTTCTTCACGCTCGGCGCCGGTTCGTCTCTCAGCTTCTTCATGGCGGTGATCGGTGTGTCGCTGAAGTACGGCGGCTCTCCGTCCACCATCTCCACCACCATGATGCCCAGAGACCAGACGTCCACCTGCAGGAAACAGGAAGCAGTTCGCTGATGATCAACCTTTTCTGATTGAACAGTCAGGATGTGGATCAGTTTGTGTCCTCGTCGTTACCTCGGTCCCGTACGCCGTCTTGGAGATTACCTCTGGCGCCATCCAATATGGCGTCCCCACTAGAGACTTCCTCTTCGGGACGTCTTTACTGATCTGAGCGCAGAAACCAAAGTCTGACAGTTTGATCTGCAGGAGGAGAGAAGAAGAGTCTGTTATGAGATGCAACTAAAGATTATTTTCATTATTGATTTATCGATTAGTTGTTTGGTTCAGAAAACGGTGAAAATGTGGATCAATGTTTCCTAATATTCAGTTTAACAAGATGGAATCAGAGAATCTGGACTTTTCTTCTTCAAAAATGACTCAAACAATTAATCGAATAACACAATGTGTGTGTGTGTGTGTGTGTGTGTGTGTGTGTGTGTGTGTGTGTGTGTGTGTGTGTGTGTGTGTGTGTGTGTTACCCTCCCGTCCAGTGTCAGCAGGATGGAGTCGCTCTTGACGTCTCTGTGGATGACGCCCTGAGAGTGAAGATACGACAACGCCTGCAGGACGCCTTCACACACCGTCGCTATCTGTTCTTCATTCAGCCTGACGCGCACACACACACACACACACACACACACACACACACACACACACGCACGCACACACACACACACACACACACACACACACACACACACAGTCAGTATTAAACCACACACGGCTCTGAGGTGAACACCTGTGTGTTTGTGACGACTTCCTGTTCACCTGGTTTCACTGACGATGTTGGTGAGAGCGCCGCCCTGCAGGTACTCCATGATGACCCAGAGCTCCTCCTCCACCAGAGCGCTGCGGAACATCTGCACCACGTTCTCGTGCCGGTAGTCCCTCATGATCACCACCTGACATCACAGGACGGGTGACATCACACAACAGATGACATCACACAACAGATGACATCACAGGACGGTTGATCATTTTTAGTTGAGTTCAAAATTTTATCCCAAATGTCAAAAAGTGTCAAACGTCACCGTCTAAACTGAATTCGTCTTCTCAGGCTGCACCAATCATATTTCACCTTCTACTTGAACACCTGATCCCTCAAACTGACCACCTGATCAACGTGAGCCAGGAAGCCCCGCCCCCCCCCACCTCCACGCCACCTTTACCTCGTTGAAGAGGAGCTCTCGGCGCTGCTGTTTCCTCACGTCCATCATCTTCACGGCGACCTGCCGCCCGCTCAGCTTCTCCCTGGCGATGCACACCACGCCCGTCGAGCCCTCGCCGATCTTCATGAAGTTCTCCAGCGTCGCCCGCGGGTCGCCCGGGTCCACCACCATCTGCAGCGCCGCCTTGAACTGATCGTGGGTCACCTTCGGCGGGCCGCTGTCAGGCGCCGCGGCAGGTGCGGTCGTCTTCTGCTTGGCGACCTGAGGGGAGGAGGGGGGGCGGCGTCCCGGGGAGCCCGTGGGGGAGGGGCGGGGCTGGCTCTGCGGCGTCGGGGGTTTAGGGGAAAGTCCGATGTTGAAGCTGGAGGAGGGACGCAGCGAGCGCTGAGGCGGGCCGCGACCTGTCAGCGGGCTGCTGGTGCTGTTAGGGGGGGGCAGCAGGGAGGGGGGGGAGGTCACCTGGAGGAGGAGAAGAAGAAACATTATTCATCATTCATCCCTCCGAGCTGTCTGCTCCAAATTAAGCTCTTTATTTTCTGCTTCTTTAGTTCATAAAGTTTATTTGAATGATTAAATATTGACAGAAGAGGAGCAGCACAGAGCAAACGGCTGATTAATCAATTTAAACTTTAAACTGCTCATATTCAGAAAGACTCTTTTATATATTTAAAATACAATAAACATAAATGAGTCCAAATGTTGAATATAAGATCAAAAAGTTCTTAAAATGTCCTGAAATCTCAAAACAAACAAGATCAGATCAGTAAAATATGACGGTGTCGTCTGCATAGAAACAGAGATTTTCATCAGTTTGTCGTTAAATGTTCAACAGCAGATTATAATTTTACACGAGCAAATAAAACAGACAAGGTGTTGATCAGAGAGCTTCAGAGCTGCTAGTTGGTGGACGTCTTTATGCTAAGCTAAGCTAACCAATCTGTTCCTTTAGAGGTCTCACCTTCAGGTCGTAGGAGGAGTGAGGCCTTCTGGGAGTTTGCGTGGAGGAGGACAGCAGGTCCGGCAGCTGGTTGGCAGGTGTTCTGGGTCTCAGCTGAGGTCTGCTGTTGGTCTCCAGCGTCTGCAGGTTGTAGTGACAGGAAGTCGGCCTCTGTCTGCTCACCCCGCCTGTCTGTCCACGCCCTTCTCTTAGCCCCGCCCCCTCACTGCGGGCGTATTGTCCACCTGTCGAACCTGTCCTCTGAGGCGTGGGGGGCGTGGCCTCAGACAGAGTCCCCACCTCGCAGGTGGACTTTGCTCGTGGCAGAGCGCCGTTCAGTTTGGGGCTGCCGCCGCCGCCGCCGTCACCTCGCACCTGCCGGATCCTGTCCTGCCAGTAGGTGGAGCTCCCGTTGTTCTTCCTGTCGCCGCGGTGACTGAGCTCCTTGTACTGATACGACTCGTCCTCCGCCATTTCTCCCAGTCGGCCCATCGACTGCGCCCGTTTCCGTGCCGACGGGCTGCTGCGGCGCAGAGAGTTGGAGCCGGTGACGGACAGGCGGCTCATCTCAGCGATCACATGGGAGATGTAGTCGCCGTGACCGATGAAGCTGCCGCGGCAGATCCTCTGCACAGGAAGTCACATGATCACATGGTCACAAATCAATATTCAGTCAAAACGTGACTCACAAACAGACGTCAGAGATTTAAGATCCTGCTTCAGATGTTTATTGATTTATTTTATTACTTATACGATGTTTTATTATGAAGGCTGGTTTCTCTGTGAATCAGCTGTTTCCTGCCTGACAGTATGTTGTTTGGTATAAATACACTCTGACACTCTGGAGAAATATTAACAGCATTTATAGTAAAACAGAGTTTATTTGACCTGCTGGCTAACTCGAACCCTTTCACTGTTCAACCCGACGACATGTGAGAGTAAAAACATCAGCTCGTGTTTCAGCCGCCGTTCACAGAAACGTTTACAGTAAAAACACTGCAGACGTCGAACCCTGTGAACTCTACACAGGTCAGAGGTCAGAGGTTATCTCAGGGTCTGATCAGTGGCTCTGCTCCTGTGACATCACTGTGACATCACTGACGGGTCAGAAAGTAGATTTAAATTACTTTTTATACCTCTAATTTACTACTTTACAGATGCAGCCTGATATATCTTATCTGATATATCATATTTATCTATTTATGCTGCCAGAAACACTCACTACAGCACTAAATGTGGATCAGTCCGCCGCTGAAAATAGTCCCAAACAAACGCAGCGTTTCCTCGTGTTTGAGTGACGCTTCATTAAAACTTATTACTACTGAACTACTACTACTTTATTAATGAAACTATATTGTGAGCTGTTAATTAAAGCTCGGAGCTGAACGTCAGACTAACATGTTGGACTTTTCAGATTTACTGACAACAACAACAACATGTTTGTTTGTTTACAAACAGCTCAAAGATAAACAACATCGATCATGTTTTCAGTCGTTCTTTCACACTAATGGACGAGTTTGTTTCCAGCAGTTCATAAGTTTGACCTTCTGTCTGCTGCTATAGGTCCATATATCTGTATATAAAGACGCTGCTGGTTTATTTACCTTAAGGAGAGAAACCAACTACAACTCCCAAGATGCATTTCAGCAAGAAGCGTCCAATCACAGAGAAGCTGAAAAGACTGAACTGACTTTTCATTTCTGGATCATTTTGAGTGAATTCTGCAACTACGGCACCATCTTTTTTTTTTTTTTAAATTCCTCTGCTCTGACTCACACCTCCATCTCCATGGCAACAGCAGCTGAGGATCATGGGTAATGTAGTTTTTAGAGATGTCCGTCAAACTGACAAAAAAACCTGATTTCTCAGAAACAAGATGTCGTTGTTTACAGAAGGAATGAATCTCCTCCCGCTTCACCTCTGTTTCGTACTCATTAGTGACATCACGGTGACATGTGATGTCACCGTGATGTCACCGCGTTCCCAGATAAGGTCACGGTTGTTCTAGCTGACAGTGTTGGACAGAACCAGCAGATGACAGTAAGAGAGCAGAGGGGGGGGTCAGAACCTTCTTGGGTCCGAGCTGGACGTCGGTGATCCTGGACGGGTCCACTAGGGGGCGTGGCCTCCTCAGCGTGTCGATGACGCTCTGCCACTGCGGCGGCAGACCAACGTAGTGTCCCGTGGCGACGTTGAAGGACGTGTGGACGCGGTGCTGGAAGTCCTGCGGCGCCGAGATCTCCGGCCTGTGCTTCTTCTTCTTGCGGCGGAACATGTTGCCGCGGCAACAAGGCAGCGGCTGCAGCCAAGCGGCGGTGAGACCTGAAGGAGACAACAGGAAGTAGAAACGATCAGGTTCAGAGGGAAACTGGATGTTGTTGGAAAAAAAAATGAAATGTAAAGAACTTATAAATATATTAATTATATATAAATGAATATTGAACAAATGAAGGTTTTTAAAGCGTCTCTGCTGCAGCTCGTTAGTCTGATACGTTAATGTGTTATATAATCGTTACATAACCGGCCAATCAGAGCAGCCCTCGCCTCGTTTAAAGTAGGACGCGCTGAAACTAATCAAACACAACGTGACACTAATTTAACGTCGGCACTAATCGTCCCCGTCGTCTCCTTCCAGAGCTTTCTACCAGCCGTCACTCATCAGCTCTGAAGCCTCCGTCTCCATGACGACCGGACAAACTCCATCCACCGATGATGAAAACCATGTTATGTGGTTGAAAGCTGCAGGAAACGTTAGTAGGAGGGAATTTTACCATCAACTCACTGTTGGTTTATTATTATTATTATTATCATTATTATTATTATTATTATTATTATTATTGTTATTATTGTTGTTATTGAGTCATTAGAGGAGCTTTTATTGTGTTTTCATGTAGAAATAAAGTTTTTATTTGTTTGTTTTAAATTAAATTAAATTCATCAAGTTTTTAGTGAAATGTATCAAATGTCAGTTTTATAATCTGCATTTAAAAAAAACAAACTATGAAAATTTAACATTTCACACATGATAGTTTTAGTTTCACTAGTAGACTCTATTGATTATTGATTATTGATTATTTATGGTTGATTATTTAATTGATGATCACTCACCTGTGTCGACGTCTCTCGGCTGAAATCCTGTTTGGTTCAGATCAGCTCGACTCGACTGGAAGGAAACACGGAGACTGTTTGTTAACTGGGAGTGGAGGATGTGATGAAGGAGGAGGAGCAGGAGGAGGAGCAGGAGGAGGAGGAGCAGGAGGAGGAGGAGGAGCAGGAGGAGGAGGAGAAGGAGGGTCAGCTGATCTTCCTCCTCTCTCTATGGGAGGTGATCAGTGCTGAATTGATGCTGTTTTTATGGGATGAAACTAATGAGATTATTGAACATTTATCTGTAATCTGAGCTTCAGGAGTCACATAAACATATAAACATATAAACATATAAACATGTATGTTGTTGATCATTTCCATCATGTTACTGGTATTAATAGAAGAATCATTTTACTGATTCATCAGTTTGTGTTCATGATGTTTTTTCAGCAGATTAAATGAAGTTAAATGTGAATAATAAACTTTATTCTGATCAATAACGTCGTGATGTTCATTCATCCAGTGCAGACGTTTATGTGGACTGGTTTCACTGGTTTCAGTGGGGAGTTTCCAGTTAGACAGTTTATGAGGGTGTAAACAGGATCACAGCTGACGGGTTTGTTTAACTCTCCTCACAGCTGACGGCATTTCAGCCAATCAGTGAGCAGCAGCGCTGAAGTGTTGCTGTCTGAGTGACGTGAACATCAGCTGCTGTTCGCTCGTTTACTCTCTAAATTTTAAAGCTGAAGGCGGGAAAGCCCCCCGCGTTCTGCCTCCACCAATCAGGTAACGTCACCTGCTCCCGCCCCTTCAGGGTAGCGGTGACATCATCAGGCATGTGACATCAGTCCCAGATTTGTTTGTTTGTGTTTGATGGTAATTTTTGGTTAATTAGCTTCAGTTCACTTCTGTTTGTTGTTTTGCTGTCGATCCACCGAAGCTGCAAAAAAACAACAACCTTTAAACGGCTGCAAAATCCTTCGTTGCTGCTTGATATCAGGAAGAGCTGAGTCTCATTTCAAAACAAAATATTACGACTTAATTCTCTAAATATTAAACCTCGTCTCAGTTAAAATGTCATGAATGACAGAACGGAGGAGAAATAAGAAGAGAATTTAACACGAAAGCTGAAACTGAGACTCACAACAGAAGCTCGACTGGAACAAACAACGAGTTCAAAGTCAGGAGTCAGAAAGTCAGATAGACCAGATGGGACCAGGACCAGACGGGACCAGGACCAGATGGGACCAGGACCAGATGGGACCAGGGTCAGATGGGACCAGGGTCAGATGGGACCAGGACCAGATGGGACCAGGACCAGATGGGACCAGGATCAGATGAGACCAGGGTCAGATGGGACCAGGGTCAGACGGGACCAGGGTCAGACGGGACCAGGGTCAGATGGGACCAGGGTCAGATGGGACCAGGGTCAGATGGGTATGATGACAGAATAAAATGCTTTAAATCTAAAATATTTATCGTTAAGACGTCTCGTTTCCCTTTAAATGAAACTCAGACTCCCAGTCAGACTCCCAGTCAGACTCCCAGTCAGACTCCCAGTCAGACTCCCAGTCACCAAACTGGGAGAACAAACACTAAAGCAGAGTTCAGTGACAGTCTGTGAATCATTAGTTTATTAATATTATTACTACACTCTGATTCTCTGATTCATCATCAATCATCTTTAAATCAGACGAGTTTCCACACGTTCATCAACATCTGCTTCATGTTTACTCACATCTGTCTCGTCTGAACGCTGAGACGCTGCGATCGATCCTCCTGATCGCACGCCGCGCCGCCGAGCGATTCACGCTCTGACTTCCTGTCGTGAAGACGAATCTAAACGTTCGGCCGAAGTTACCAAACGTTCCAGTAATGTGAACTTTCCCTTTAACTTTTGATACGAGACTACATTTACTATTAAAGTGTGTGTGTGTGTGAGTGTGTGTGTGTGTCTGTGTGTGTGTGTGTGTGTGTGTGTGTGTGTGTGTGTGTGTGTCTGTGTGAGTGTGTGTGTGTGTGTGTGTGTGTGTGTGTGTCTGTGTGTGTGTGTCTGTGTGTGTGTGTGTGTGTGTGTGTGTGTGTGTGTGTCTGTGTGTGTGTGTGTGTGTGTGTGTGTGTGTGTGTGTGTGTGTGTGTGTGTGTGTGTGTGTGTCTGTGTGAGTGTGTGTGTGTGTGTGTGTGTGTGTGTGTGTGTCTGTGTGTGTGTGTCTGTGTGTGTGTGTGTGTGTGTGTCTGTGTGTGTGTGTGTGTGTGTGTGTGTGTGTGTGTGTGTGTGTGTGTCTGTGTGTGTGTGTGTGTGTGTGTGTGTGTCTGTGTGTGTGTGTGTGTGTGTGTGTGTGTGTGTGTGTGTGTCTGTGTGTCTGTGTGTGTGTGTCTGTGTGTGTGTGTGTGTGTGTGTGTGTGTGTGTGTGTCTGTGTGTGTGTGTGTGTGTGTGTGTGTGTCTGTGTGTGTGTGTGTGTGTGTGTGTGTGTGTGTGTGTGTGTGTGTGTGTCTGTGTGTGTGTGTGTGTGTGTGTGTGTGTGTGTCTGTGTGTGTGTGTGTGTGTCTGTGTGTGTGTGTGTGTGTGTGTGTGTGTGTGTGTGTGTGTGTGTGTGTGTCTGTGTGTGTGTGTGTGTGTGTGTGTGTGTGTGTCTGTGTGTGTGTGTGTGTCTGTGTGTGTGTGTGTGTGTGTGTGTGTGTGTGTCTGTGTGAGTGTGTGTGTGTGTGTGTTGCAGGGTGTGACTGACATACCTGAGGAATCAGACCGGCGCTCTACATGACCAGACAGCTCCGCTCTGACTCGTCATCATCGCAGCGCTTCGACCTGAAACAACAAAAAAAACTAAAAAACTCCACTTCAGACTCTCAGAAACAGTCAGCTGATCGTCAGCTGATCGTCAGCTGATCGTCAGCTGATCGTCCGCCGCCGGTCGACTCGCTGTGACATCACGAGGAGAACAGTTTACTGACGTTTCACTCTGAAACACTGAAGCCATCATGGAAAGGTCAGAGGTCAGAGGTCAGCAGGATTCATCCTCTGAGGAACATGAACGTCTGAACTAAACGTCCAAACATCAGAACTGCAACGATTAATCAATTATTATCAGAATATTAATCAGCTGATACTTTGAAGATCGTTTCTAATAAATTCTCTGATTTCAGCCTGAAATGTGAGTTTGAGCAGTGAACACGTCGCTGTCCGTCTGGAGACAATTTAAATGACATTTCTTGGATTTTTGTGTTTTACATCAATGAATCAATGATGAAAATAATTATTATAGCAGCTGAAACTTTGACCTGAAGGTCGGTGAGCTTCCTCCTGAGGAGCAGAGCAGACGGTACAAACCAAAACCTTAAAATGGGACGTGGTTTGATGCGGTTTTGGGTCTCATCAGGGACCAGGACCAGACAAACACAACATAAACCTGCTGTTACTGAAACAAGCAGGACTCTGGATCTGTATCACTGAAGACAACAACTCCCATGATGCCGCGCTGCTTCATCGCATCAGGATGAGAAACAACAGCAGAAAATGACATCTCATGTGTTTCAGGTTCAAACTTCACGTCTTTATAACATCAGAGTCACAAAGTTCAGATTCACTGAAGTGAAGCTAGTTGTTATTAACTGCAGCTGGAGCTGTTGCTAAGCTAGCTGAAGCTAACGTTAGCATGCTAATATCTGAGCTGCACTGAAGAGTGAACGAGCTGATGAGAAATATGGCCGACTGAATTTGGAATTTATATCACAGCTCATGACGCTAAAGTCATTTCCTGTTTACATCGTTGTTTGCTTCTTATTGGACATGTATCCTAGCAACCGATTTACATGAGTGTGTTTATATATAATATATATATAAAATGTGTTTATGAGCTACGACGTTTAACTTTTAATGAGGCAGCCTGGTTTAGTAACTCGTTAGTGTGAAACCAGGTCGTTGTTTCTGAGAACTTTTAGACTTTACAGCTGCTGGAACACAGTTCAGTTCTGACTGGAACCAGTTTACAGGTTACAGGTAACAGACTGGAACCAGTTTACAGGTTACAGGTAACGGACTGGTACCAGTTCACAGGTTACAGGTAACGGACTGGAACCAGTTTACAGGTTACAGGTAACGGACTGGAACCAGTTTACAGGTTACAGGTAACAGACTGGAACCAGTTTACAGGTTACAGGTAACGGACTGGAACCAGTTTACAGTTCACAGGTAACGGACTGGTACCAGTTTACAGTTCACAGGTAACGGACTGGAACCAGTTCACAGGTTACAGGTAACGGACTGGAACCAGTTCACAGGTTACAGGTAACGGACTGGAACCAGTTCACAGGTTACAGGTAACGGACTGGTACCAGGTGAGTCGGATCCTGATGAGCAGCGTCAGAATATTTACAGACACAACAACCAGCAGATCAAACCGGTGAGTCAGCGTCACTGCAGCGTTCAGACAGGAGGACCAGGATCAGCTGTTCCTACTTTATAGTCTCATCACAGACATGTGAGGTCAAAGGTCAAACTGAGGGATGTGTGAGCTGTACAGTCGAAGCAGTAACAGTAAAAATTGGTGCAGAAAGGAACCAGACGTCCTGACGGCAGAGGACGAAGCAGGTGATGATCACACCAGGAGGGCAGAACTTCCTGTAACATCTGCTAAACCAGCCTGTAGCCCCCCCCCCCTCCTCCTTTCATCATCATCCTGCAGATGACTGAACATCTGACCCTGCTCAGGTTAAACCTCACTGATCTGACCTGCAGCTGCCGGGTCACATGACACATCCATGACCAAGAAGACACAACATCCCTCCTCCCTGCACCATCCTCATCATCCTCATCCTCATCCTCACTGATGGAGCGTTTACCAGCCGCTGTTCACTCATCAGTTCTGTTCTGTGTTGTAAAACACAAACATCTTTTCTATGATCCAGTTCATGAACTGCTAGTTAACGACTGTCTGTAACCATGACAACCTGCACGTTATAGTCTTAATTTTCTTTATATTCATTTTTATATTTATAAACCTTCATTTAAGTTGAAATCTCTCTGGTTCTCTCCTCAGTGAGGTTCTGTAGAGACCCTGACTGTCTGCCTTTATGGTTGTTTTTCCACACAGATCGTTTCTTCACTGAGTGACTGATGGTTCCCTACAGACACCTTTAATCCTGCTGCTGAAGATTTTTAACAAGTTCAATAAAACACAATCCTAAAATAACTTTCCGGTTCTCTGTAGAACTTCATTTAATAAAAGAACCGACCATTAAATTAAAGTCTGGTTCTGGAGAACCTTTATCAGGTTAAATAAACTCATAACTGATCAACTGAGAGTTTCTAATCCAGAACAGACCGGTTTTATCTTCTTAAAAGGTAAAACCAGAGGAGGTTCTGTGAGGAACCACCTCAGTCCGGTTCCGTAGAGACCCGGTCCGGTTCTCAGCCGGCGGGAACATGGACTCACCTGTCCGGCAGAGTCCAGCTGCGTCCAGGTGAGATCGTTCAGTCCGGTTCCGCTGCTGCTCTCCTCCTCCGACACTGACTGCGTGTCTGCTGCTGACTCCTCCCACACACACACACACACACACACACACACACTGCAGACACACTCTCTCACACACACACACACACACACACACCCCTCCCCCACCTGGCGCGTCCCTGTCTCACCTTGTTTCAGGTATGAAGGCGGAGTTTAGTTTGATTGACAGTTTGTTGCTTCTTTCTCTTAAAAATTCAAAATCAAATAAACTTTATTAACATGACGGTTTAAACATTAACTAGTTAACAAACAGTAAAACTACTAAAACATTCAAACCTCTAGATGATCCTCAGAGTCTGACCGGAAGCTTCATGTTTTATTTTCTGACACAAAAGTAAAATAAATAAAAGTTTTCTCTGTTGAAACTGAATGTTTAGAGTTAACAGCAGTTCAGTATACTGATGAGGGTATTCTCTCTCTCTCTCTCTCT